>AYEL01070034.1:0-12843 GCA_000484575.1 Olivierus martensii
GAAATTTTGAAGAGCAATAGAAATAAAGAAAATGTTGTTAATATACACCAGGCAGATGGAATCTCGAAAGCCTGGAGATATGCTATAAATAGCTGGTAATAGAATATTTATAGAATGCTACCTGCTAATTATGATATTGTATTGTATTTTATTTTATGCTATAATATTTTGTTTATGCGTTAGCCGTTATTTTATTTATTTTTGTTGTGTTTACGCAACCTTTGTAAAACCAAAAACTGTTCTTCAGCTAAGTTAATTTATTTTGAAAAATAACCAATAATTATTTTGTTCTAGAACATGGTAGTTCTATTTTAGAATTGTATAACTGAAGATGGTATAATATAGATACCGAAAACGTTTTTAATAAATTTGAGTGTTTATTTTAACTGCTAGTAGGTGCTTTACTTTTAATGAACTATGTTAATAGAGTTTTAAGCAGTTTCCGGAAAAATTTATCTCATCTCTTGCCAAACTATATGATAGAATTTGATCATCTTCAGTTGCACCACTAATGTTGTAATGCAATTAACAGATCTCACAAGTAGGTCAAAAATGTTTGTAGCAATAAAAATTCTCTCTGGACAACTGCTATTTGCATATTTTCCCCTAAATCATATTAACATATTTAATGTTAGAATATCATTAGATATGCTCCATTTTTAATTCAAACTGAATCAAATTTTTTATGGAACATTAATACAATAAACACACACATTAAAATTTAAATCAACTGAGTCATGCAATTTATAGTAGTTAAAATGAAAGAACACACTACTCAATTTTTTATATTAGGTTTAAATTTTTAGAAAGCCTTAAACAAAAGGTATATTTATATTCTGGATTTGGTTAAAATCAATTCAACAATGAATTATACAAGCATTCTACAGAAGAAAAATCATCATCTACATCCCTTAATTTTAATTTAATTAGGCCAAAATTTTTATATGATTTTAAATGAACTAGGACAGATTTTAAATACAGGATAAACCTATATTTTAGTTTGTTTTTTTTTATGTTTAATATATTTAAACATGCTATTCTGAAAATATCTTAATTCTCTTGCCAAACTATATGATAGAATTTGATCATCTTCAGTTGCACCACTAATGTGATAATGCAATTAAACAGATCTCACAAGTAGGTCAAAAATGTTTGTTGCAATAAAAATTTTCTCTGGACAACTGCTATTTGCATATTTTCCCCTAAATCATATTAACATATTTAATGTTAAAAATGGAGCAAATTTAATGATATTCTAATTCAAATTGAATCAAATTTTTTATGGAACATTAATACAATAAACAAACACATTAAAATTTAAATCAACTGAGTCATGAAAAATTATTTGGTTTTTAGTTTTGGTTTATCATATTAATGTCTTAAATTTCAAAAAGAATTGAACAATGAAATCTTTAAAATGTTTACAGATCCTCAAAGCTTGTCTTGACTTATTTTGACCTGATTGTGTTGAAGTTTTCAGGGAATGTAAGAAATACCTATATCCAAAATTTATTGAAATGGATTGAATGATGTCATTCTACAGATATCTATGAAGAAGAAAAAAATTTCTCCCCTCCTCTATTTTTAATATTTTAAAACTAAGTTTTTAATTAATAGAATTTGATGTTTCAAACTTTGTAATCAATATCCTATTAAATATTTTTCTCAAATAATGTTAGTTTAATAATAATTAATTTAGAATGAAAGTTACAGTAAAAACTGAATTTATGTCATGATACCAACTGGAATATGGAAGATGCAGGAGGTGTTAAGAATATTTGGGTGGGTTGGGTTAGGTTAGTTTGTTAAGTCGCCATATCCTCATGGGATATTCTGTATCTGGCAATGTCCACTTATAGAGCCCATCACAGGCTGGCCAACACCCATGATGGGGTCAACCGTGGATGGTTGAAGGATGGGGTTTGGCCAACACCCATGATGGGGTCAACTGGATGGTTGAAGGATGGGGTTCAATGGCCTGGCCCGAACCCGTCCTGAAAAAAATGGAGATTTGGGACCTGGATTTGAACCCAGTTCTCCACGGTGATAAGCCACAGCTTTACCACATGGCCATCCAGCCGACAATACTTAGGTAGGACTGGTCACCTGAAACAGTTATTCAAAAAATTTTTTTCATCATGTTTATATTCATATATTAATTTTTAAATGAAAAGATTAATGCCTCATAAAAAAAAAAAATAGTTTAATAAGCATACAAGTAATGAATATTCTCAGATGAGGACAATATAATGAAGAATTGAAAATGTTACTAGTTTACATATTAAACTTTATTTTTCTATTAAGCACTTATCTTTTCATATTGGTTATTTATCTAAAAGATAGGCACAATTAATATATTAATTTTTTTTATAAAATCTATTTTTAAGAAAATTTTGAGTATTGTCCTATATTCAAAAACTTTTTTGTTTATTTGTCTTTTGTATAGATACAATGCCAAATATTTATCTTTAAATTTTAATCAATTTTTGTTCTAATTTCTATTTTTTTTAATATTTCATATTAACAAAATACACATTATATACTTTCGCTTCTTACTACAACTATTAATTAACCAGTCTTCAGCACTTGTTTAAGCAAAAAAAATTATATTTTGATACTTGTTAAAGATCTTTTGGTTTAATAAAGCCATCCTTAGTAACTACAAGTTTAAAATAAACAAATACAACAAATCAAATTATTTGAATACAAGAACATTAAAATAGAACATAGTGCAAAAAAAATTATATTTTGATACTTGTTAAAGATCTTTTGGTTTAATAAAGCCATCCTTAGTAACTACAAATTTAAAATAAACGAATACAACAAATCAAATTATTTGAATACAAGAACATTAAAATAGAACATAGTAAAAATATTTAAATTAAAATAAGATAAATAATAAAATATATAAATAAATTTTAAATACAGTAAAACCTCGATTTTATGGACTACTGGGGGCAAGACTAGTCCGTAAAATCGAAGTAAAATTTTTTTATAAACATATAATTAGCATTTTCAACCGTAAATCGAAGTAAAATTTTTTTATAAACATTAATTAGCATTTTCAACATAAAATAAAATTTTTTTATAAACATTAATTAGCATTTTCAACATACCTGTCATTTTTTATAAACATTAATTAGCATTTTCAACATACCTGTACTAATTAATGTGACTCAAACTGTATTATTTTACATAGAGTATATTAAATTTAGGTAAGTTGTTAAAATAAAAATGACGGCATTATACAATAAATGAGTGCTTTATTTTACACGCAGTACAAGGGTGTCAAACTCAAAGGCTAACATGGGCCAAAATAAAAAGGTTTGAGTTTAGGTTCATAGATGAGGTGTTCATTTCAAAGTTCTATTATTGAGAAAAGGAGACCGATACTGAGAAACAGGATTCCTGATTCATAAGGACATCATACACAACATCAATTTCAGTAGCAACTCAGATTAGAACTCAGTGAGGATTTCCAAGAAATACCAACTGAAAGTAATGCAGGTATATAAATAACTTAAAGTAATGCAGCAAATGCTAACATGGGCCAAAATAAAAAGGTTTGAGTTTAGGTGGGCCGCAAAAAAACTTCAATATTCATAGAAACAATAATTTATTTCGAAAAGTACAGAAATATCAAAATAAAAAGGTTTGAGTTTAGGTGGGCCGCAAAAAAAACTTCAATAGGTTTGAGTTTAGGTGGGCCGCAAAAAAAAACTTCAATATTCATAGAAACAATAATTTATTTCGAAAAGTACAGAAATATCAAAATAAAAAGGTTTGAGTTTAGGTGGGCCGCAAAAAAAACTTCAATAAAACATAAATTTATTTCGAAAAGTACAGAAATAAAAAAGGACAAGGACAATTTATTGTTTTCTTCCTGACACTTGGCATCTCTTCTCCGCTATTATCTTGACAAGGACATTTTAATGTTTTCTTCCTGACACTTGGCATCTCTTCTCCGCTATTACCTTTCCTACTTCGGGAAAAATATTGCTCGCAGCGATTACTTTCAAAATTTATCCAAGGTGAGCGTCGTTAATTCTGGATCTGATAGGAGACATATTTTCTTTCATAAGTGTAAATAACTGTGCGCACCAATAAGTATTCCAAACATGGAAATGATTTCACATGCAAATCTTCGTGTATTTTCAAGCCTGACTGGTAAATATCTATAAAATTCAGGCATGCCAACTTCTATGAATTTTGCCTTCAAATTTGAATCGCATTGTATTTTTGTTGGCTGGGCCACAAATATAGTCACCCTTGCTGTACACAATCATCATAGGCACCCTGTGGGTGGGGGAAAGAATTCATCCATAGTTTCACTCACACATCATAACAGGAGACTAAAGAGAGTACTACTTTTCCACACTTTCTGATAAGAGTCTTTCCTTCTTTTCTCATGTTTTTCTATACTCCTCATTTCATCTTTCAAAAAATTAAACCGCTGAGTACAGCCTCTTTCTTTTGTAATATTGTAATTATCATAGATGATTTCATTTCAAAAATTTAGAAGATATCAGGATGAATAACATATTGGAAAGTATGGCATTGGTATATGAAACAAAAGGCACAAGACTGGTAGAATTTGCAACTCATGCCAATCTGAAAATAATGAATACCGACTAGAAACAGCAATGAAAATGGCTATGTATCAGCTCCAATGGACAAACCATGAATGAGATTGTACAGTTGTTAGCCACAATGAAATCAATCAACTAGTTCACCAGTAACAATCACTGACTAGTCCATGATAAAATCAAGCTAGATTTTCAAAATGATAGCTAATACAAGAGGACAAAAGGTCAATATGGAACAGTTTAAGATCAAGAAATAATAATACAGCCTAAAGTTACAAAACAGATTCTAATAGTAAATAATTTCAGAATAGACCACAGGAATTCAATTAAAAAATTCTATCAAGAAAATATTTGCCAAAACACAAGAGCTGATCAAAAACAGATGATCAAATCCACTACTGACCATATAGAATATAGAAAAATGTGCGAAGTAATATGAGAGAAAATCAGTGTATATATATATAAAGGTTGTTTTTCTTGAAACCAATCACTCTGATTTTTGGCATGGAGCCAATTCTGATGCATTTATCACGTCAGGAATCGCTCACTACAAAAATTTATATTTTTAATTCTAACGGCCATGCGTTTGAACGTATTGGCCGTTTTCAACGGATTCAAATCGGTGAAAGTTTTCATCGGTTACGCCCGTGCAAAGAGTCGGACGACCCTAAGACCGGGAGATGGTCACAAGCGGGCCAACGGATCAGCGATTAAGAGGATAAGTTCTGTCGATTACCGGTGCACTTAAGGGTATTTATTCTTTAATTACAGTTAAGAAACTAAAAGAACTTAAAGTTGTTTTATAATTTTTTGGTGTATCTTTATTTACAGACTACTGTACACTGAAATGTGACTTTTCTACGCTGTCGCTATAGCAACAACAGAATTTCTGTTTCTCGCACATCTTTTGATGTAAATTTTCAGTGATTTATTTTCAAATGTGTAATTACACCAGAATTAAAATCTTATGTGTTAAATCGTTTTTTGTTTCTTGGATGCAATAAATAAATAAATATCGTTAGAATTAAAAATATAAAATTTTCGTAGCGAACGATTCCTGACATGATAGATGCATCAGAATGAGGAAAATGACTGGCAAACACCAATGCAATCAAAAATAATAATGAAGAAATTATTATTGACCAAGACAGTGCAGTAGAAAAAACAGCAACCTTCTATGAGGAGCTATATAAACTAAGCAACAAATTGAAGTAAACAAGATCAAAATCAGCAAATATAAAAAACAACATAAAATAGCCCTCCAAGCAAGTTATAAACAAAGTTTCAATTATCTATAACATTTTCGGACCAGATTAAAGTCCATCTTCAGTAGTACGTTACAAATCTACCAAGTTCTAAAGTTCTTTTCATTTATGTTAATTATCGGTATTTAAAGCAAGAGATTTTTGAATTATACGTGTTTATAAAAAACAATCATGACAATACCACCACAAGAAATAGAAAAAGCAATTAAGAAGATAAAGACTGAAAAAGCCCCTATGTCAAATTCCTAAAGAAAGAAGAACCAATATATAGGCAACTTGCCATTTTCTTCAAGTATATGCAAACAAAACAGAGCTTAAACTTTATACAATACAAACTTCAAGGGAATTTATTCCAAATGAATCTAATTATCTTGCCAAATCTATCCCTTGAAAATATTAATGGAAATTTTAATAATTTGAAATAATTTCAATTAATTTAAATTATTTCAAATCATTAAAATTTCTGTTAAGATTTTCAAGGGATAGATTTGGCAAGATAATTAGGTTCATTTGGAACAAGACAGATATTGGACATTGCATAATATGTATTTAAAAGCACCATAAGCAGCTGAGAATGACAACATAAAAAATACTTTATTAAAACGAACGTTTTCGGCTAACTAAAGCCATCTTCAGGTTATACATAAACATTATAACGGCACACCCGTTTTAGAACAATAATTGGAGGTATTCCTGTATATTATATTATTGCTGGTGAAGCTGCAACAAATTTACTAGCTTTTAATAAAGATTTGGAATATGTATTTGTTCCAAACCCAATTAAATTTTTTTCTTAAATTTCAATTCAGAATATTTCAAATTACATGAATCATGGGAAATTGATTCAAATATTATTAGAACCAGAACTATATAAGGTTTTTAATTATGCACAAAAAATGCTAGGATATACTTTTTCATTTATTTCAAATGATATCTTTAATATTTTATAGTGAACAGAGATGGATTTTTGATTCAATGAGATCCCATTGTAATCCCAATTATCGCGGATTCAATAATTGCGGTATTTTTCGTGGCAACAATAACCGCGATAATTGAGGTATTCATAGTTCTAATCATTTAGAAAATATAGGATGATTATTTTTCAGCTAATTGTTTGTAAAACTTGCTAAAATCACAAAACAGTCACCAAAAAAAAACACATGTATCAGATATGAACTCTCACCGCAAATAACCTTATTATATTATTGCTGGTGAAGCTGCAACAAATTTACTAGTTTTTAATAAAGATTTGGAATATGTATTTGTTCCCAACCCAATTATTAAATTTTTTTCTTAAATTTCAATTCAGAATATTTCAAATTACATGAATCATAGGAAATTGATTCAAATATTATTAGAACCAGAACTATATAAGGTTTTTAATTATGCACAAAAAATGCTAGGATATCATTTGAAATAAATGGAAAAGTATATCTTTAATATTTTATAGTGAACAGAGATGGATTTTTGATTCAATGAGATCCCATTGTTAGATAAGCTTTAAAATAAAACTTTAATGAGCTTTTCCTACTGAGCAGAAGCAAAGATATTAAGAGTGGGACAATTATTCTGGATATAGCATAGCTGATAATGAAGAATTATGGAAGGCTGAAAATGCTACTGTAAAAAAATAAAACTTTCCTGTATAGAGCTGTTTTTATGATTAATTTATAAAACAATTTAATTAAGATGGGAAATATAGAACCAAGATATTAAGAGTGGGACATTTATTCTAGATATAGCATAGCTGATAATGAAGAATTATGGAAGGCTGAAATGCTACTGTAAAAAAATAAAACTTTCCTTTATAGAGCTGTTTTTATGATTAATTTATAAAACAATTTAATTAAGATGGGAAATATAGAACATAAATTATTATATAGAATAAGATCTAATAATTTTCTTGTAAATGTAAAAATTATTTTCATAAAAAAAGATACAAATTAGTGCAATTCATTAATGTAAAACTTTATAAAATAAGAGAAACCTGTAATATTATAAAAAATTTATGAAAATATGCAAATATAAAATCTTTATACCTTCATCATCAGGATGGATATAAATGCAACCATCATAAAATAAGAGAAACCTGTAATATTATAAAAAATTTATGTAAATATGCAAATATAAAATCTTTATACCTTCATCATCAGGATGGATATAAATGCAACCATCTTCTCCAACATGTGTAGGTGTACCATAAAATACTTTTTTTTCTGGAATAGCAGGTGATTTCCAAATTTTTATATTATCTTGTACTTTAAGTTCTTCTTGGCTAAGTAATTTTTCAACTAATGGGGAGGGTGATCTTTCTGATGTTTCTGATAAAACTTCAGAATTTTCAACATATGATAATTTTTTATGTTCAGTTTTTGGACTTGTAATCTTTTTATTTCTTCACAAAAAATAAATATAAATTATAAAATAAAATTCATTTGAATTTAAAATAAGAACTTATACTATAATAAATAATATATATTCTGAATTATTGCAAACTACATTTTAAATTCTAAATATTTCCAAATAAACTAATATATTTTTAAATTTAAATTACAGTGGTACCTCAGTATACATCCTTAATCTGTTCCAGGTCCTTAGACTTATACCAAACAATTTTTCCCATAAGAAATAAAGGGAAAATGATTTTAATCCGTTCCCATAAAAAAAATCCTATTGTTATTGACATATACATTGATGGGATTTAAAATAATATTTACAATGCTTAATACTAAAATACATAAATAAAAAAGCAATTACAGTAGATGAAATAAATGAAAATTTAACCTCACTACTTTCTGAGAAAAGTTGTGTGCCTACTATGATGGTGTTGAGAGAGGAGGAGGAGATGTTATTGTTTGGAAGGAAAGTCTTCTTCCAATAAAACTTCAGGAATCTAAAATTCTGGTGTTTTTTCTCTTACTATGTTCTCTCTCTTTTCCCTATTTGGACCTTATTAAGGCTCACCAGGTTTGACTTTTACTAAAAAATCTGTCCAAAGAACTTTGCTTTTGCCTTCTTCTCAGGATGTTTCAGAAATATGACATTGTGTGGTCATTCCAGACAATGCTATTATAACTTGTTTGGACTTTATTGGATGGTACTTCTCTAAGTTTTATATAAGGAATGTATTTTTAAGAGATATACAACAGACTCATACAAGTTCTAGCATGCGAATCGGTTGTATCCCAAACAAAAGTCGTAAAATTTTTCGAATCCAAACAGGATGTATACCAAGTTGGACTTATTCCAAAGCGGACATATGGGTGGTACTTCTCTAAGTTTTATATAAGGAATGTATTTTAAGAGATATACAACAGACTCATACAAGTTCTAGCATGCGAATCGGTTGTATCCCAAAGAAAAGTCGTAAAATTTTTCAAATCCAAACAGGATGTATAACCAAGTTGGACTTATTCCAAAGCGGACATATACCAAGATACCACTGTATATGTTAATGCTATTTACATTTATTAATAGGTTTAATCGGTTGTTTTCTCTTTTTTAATATAGTAAGAGATTCTTCCCACCTATTCACCTAGGTTTAATTAACAAATTAGACCCAGGAGAACTGAGTAGTGCCTGGAAGTTTTGCTTAAACTAATTTAACAACGAAGAAGCATTATAAATTAATTTTCGTTTCATCATTTTTAATAACATTTTAACATTTAAAAACTTTTTAAAATTAAATTAGAAAATCAGTTTATTGCAGCATGTGCTTTAATTATCTTATTAATTTTGTTCAATTTTAAAGTTAAACAACAATGAATTAGAATAGAATTATTTTTGATGGATAAAGCTGAAGAGGGAATACAAGAATACCGAAAGCGCTACTTTGAATTTTATTAAAGCAATCTATCTGTGAGTATAATAATTCCTTCTAATTGGCTAGTTATAATTAAATAAGTTAAAGTTAGCAGTGATTGAACATTTAGATAGTCATATATAACTATGCATCTGCTTCAGATTTATCAAATAGTGATAATTATCTTTCAGATATACAGTATATTACATACATCACACACAGTACTTATAAATCTAGTATTATATTTTGTAAAGCATTGCCAAAAAGTGATAATTATCTTTCAGATATATATTACATACATCACACACAGTACTTATAAATCTAGTATTATATTTTGTAAAGCATTGCCACCACTCTCTCAACATGAAATCTTTTTTTTTGAGTTTAGCCTTCAAAAAAATCATGTTTAAGCAAATAACATTTTATTCTTATCCTCCACAGGAATAAGGTATTCCTTCTATGACACAGTAGACAGGTTCTTAAAAAATACCGTGTTGTGTGAAACCATGTTATGAGAGACCTGGTGCTAGTGCCATGCCTGATGTATGTGAAAGACATGCATTACAAACGGGCAGCTAAACTGAATGCTGCAAAACATAAAACAGGATATAAAATAAAATTAAAAACCAATAAACAAAATAAGAGGAAAAAAGGAAACTTATTTCCTTAATATGTAAATTTGAAAATTCTATTCATTTACATGCATTACAAACGGGCAGCAAAACTGAATGCTGCAAAAACATAAAACAAGATATAAAATAAAATTAAAAACCAATAAAACAAAATAAGAAGAAAAAAGGAAACTTATTTCCTTAATATGTAAATTTGAAAATTCTATTCATTTGAAAAAAGATAAATTAAAAAATAAAAATCAATTCTAATATCAATTTACAAAATAACTAACTGAATTAATATTTTACACGAAGGCAAATATTAGAATCATGCAAAGATCTTCATCTGAAATTAACTGATCTGCAAAGAAAAGAATCCGATATTGATAGACATGATTTATTTCATGAAATTTTATCAACAACACAGACAAAAGCAGAAAACATTGCTTCACATCCATATAACATGCTTCAATATACAGTCAAAGTAGGTTATTAGGGAGTCGGTTATAAGGGAAATTTGGATATAAAAGACAAATGCGTCCGGTCCCAGCGAAAAACCTATGTTTTGTGTGTATTTTTTGTCGGGATATAGTGGATTCGGATCTAATGGAAAATTCAGCTATAAGAGAGATAATTTTTCATTTTACTGCACTCTTCCTTGTGATGACCTACTTTTCATCCCACTTTACCTTTGCTGGCCATCAGTGTAATTTATTTAAAAATAACAAAATCAGCATAAAACGCCAATTTATTGCTTTTTTCTCTCTCTATTCCCCGACCGCAAAATTTTTTGTCATTATTAATAATTTAAAAATTAATGAATATAAATTAAAAATAAAATTGTAGTTCCTCTAAAAAGACAAAATCTGCAGATGGCACTGTACCCTAAAAATGGCACCACCTAATAATTTGTTATATAAGTTCGTAGAAGTTTTAGAGTTATACTCCTAGTTTATGAGATTAAATGACAAGATTTCTGCTCATTTATATGAGTGAGTAATATCTAGTATTAATTATTTCCCATTTTATATATACCGCAGATACAAGGTCCATAACCGGTAATTGAATAATTATATAACTCAAATAACCGATATTCGGTTAAAACCAAAATAACAACCTTAGTTGAAAACTCTTCAATGTTTATTTTGCCCACCTGATGATGCACCAGTTTGTTGTGCATTCGGATATAAGGGATATCGCTTATAAGGGACAAAAAGTGTAGGTCTACTCGATTCCCTTATAACTGGCTTTGACTGTATTTTTAAAAACAATCTTTGTGGCACTTTCCCTAATTTATTTATCACACTTAGGATTGTTTTAATTCTGCCCATTTCTGTAGCATCTGGCCAACTTTTTTTCCAAATTGAAGATAATCAAAAACTATTTAAGAGCAACAATGCAAAAAGAACGCCTAGCAAATTTATCAATTATAGCAATAGAGCATAAATTATTGGATGAAATTGACTTATATGATCTTATATCGGAATTTGCTCTTAATAAAGCACGCCAAACTTATTTCTTGTAAATTGTTGTGTTTTCCTATTAATATGTTATTTTTGAAAATATTAAATTATTTGTTATCTAATTAGATATTTAATTTTTGTATGTACTGAAGTTTGAAGTTTATTTAATATTATAGTTATATGCAAACAAAAATTTTGTAATTTATTACAATTTCCAAGATGTTCTTCATTGGTGATAAGGCTGTTATGTATTGTATTATTACAGATAATTTCTAAGATGTTATGTTATGACTGTTATGTATTATTACTGATAAAATAATAATATTTATTACAATTTCCAAGATGTTTTTCATTGGTGATAAAGCTGTTACGTATTGTATTATTGCAGATAATTTCTAAGATGTTATGTTATGACTGTTATGTATTATTACTGATAAAATAATAAATGAAATTATTTAAAGTTGTACAATTATGACTATTAATTTTCTAGTTTTTGTTTTATTAATTGAATAGGGGTGGCCATCGATATATGGGGGCAGCCAACTAACAGTAGTTCCATACAGGCGCTGAATTTCTTGGCAAGGCACTGCTGGGAGCCAATACAAAAAGGAGAGTTAAGTTCCAAAATCAATTAAAAACAAATAACTTTCTTTAATTCTATATAAGAAACTTAATATTTATTAAGAATATTAATAACACAAAACATAAAGAAAGAAAAATATATGTGTAAGACCCCAAATCAACATATGTAAAACAAAAGGAAAGAAAAAGTATACAGTCTCTATAACGTTCATTTAATAATTATATCTTCCTTATCACTATTTTGTTAAAACGAAAATATTTTTTCTTTAACAATATCACCTTCACTTTCTGAACTTTTTATGCATTTAAAATTTGTGTATCTTCTGTTCTCTTTACAAAATCTTTAATCTCACCTACTACAACCTGCTAGAAAATAATCGTTCTTCTTCTCTTTCACATTCCTCTATTGAAGAATAAAAATTATTTTTATCCAAGAATTGAACATTTGGAACACAAAGTATTCAATGATCGACAATTAACTCAATTTCAAATCGAAATCAAAAACAGACTGCACATCGTTCCTTTCATGGCAAA
>AYEL01070035.1:0-31310 GCA_000484575.1 Olivierus martensii
AGTAGTTCCATACAGGCAGCTGAATTTCTTGGCAAGGCACTGCTGGGAGCCAATACAAAAAGGAGAGTTAAGTTCCAAAATCAATTAAAAACAAATAACTTTCTTTAATTCTATATAAGAAACTTAATATTTATTAAGAATATTAATAACACAAAACATAAAGAAAGAAAAATATATGTGTAAGACCCCAAATCAACATATGTAAAACAAAAGGAAAGAAAAAGTATACAGTCTCTATAACGTTCATTTAATAATTATATCTTCCTTATCACTATTTTGTTAAAACGAAAATATTTTTTCTTTAACAATATCACCTTCACTTTCTGAACTTTTTATGCATTTAAAATTTGTGTATCTTCTGTTCTCTTTACAAAATCTTTAATCTCACCTACTACAACCTGCTAGAAAATAATCGTTCTTCTTCTCTTTCACATTCCTCTATTGAAGAATAAAAATTATTTTTATCCAAGAATTGAACATTTGGAACACAAAGTATTCAATGATCGACAATTAACTCAATTTCAAATCGAAATCAAAAACAGACTGCACATCGTTCCTTTCATGGCAAATTAGTGAAATAGCATTTATGACTAATTTTAGCAAAGTATTTCCCAATGATTGCATTTTGTGTGTGTATTGTGTGTCCCTAATATGATCATAGATAAATCTATGATTCTGTATTTACTTAATACATTTAAAAATTACATTCACTCTCTTACAACACAGAACATTTTCATTAATTTTCGTAAATCGATTCTAGGGGCATGCACGCACGCACACACACACACCAACATTTTCATTAATTTTTGTAAATCGATACTAGGGGCACATACACACGCACACGCACAATACACACATACAATATACACAGAATACACACACACATATACATATATATATATTTGGTTTATATATGGCAGCAAAACAAACACAGTATTGTTTTGCTGCCATATATTTTATTTGTGCCATATATTATGCCTTTATATTAGCATATTAAAGATATAAAAACATAAATCTATATAATATACTGTTATATACTGTTAATTTACTCTGCTAAATATAAAATCCCAAATAATTATAGCACTTTGTGCAGGAATATTATTATATTTATACTAATAACACTAGAATACGGGACAGAGTGTAGGAACTTTTTATTACATTGTGTATTATTTTGTAGATTACACGATGTAACAGATGTGCGATTTATGGAGTTTAGAATACCGTATATAAACGAAGAAGTATATTCGTGCATAGTAACTTGGTTAAAATGAGTTTGTACTCATTTTCTTTGGTCAGTGCGTCACTACAATGGGTGAGCATATGTTTTAAAAGAAAACGGAAGGCTGCAATTTTATATTTAAATGGGTCCAGCAACACATTTAAATTGCAGCCTTCCATTTTCTTTTAAAATATATACTCACCTATTGTAGTGACGCACTGACCAAAGAAAACGAGTCCAAACTCATTCTTAACCAAGCTACTATGCACGGATATACTTCTTTGTTTATATACGGTACTCTAAACTCCATAAATTGCACATCTGTTACATCGTGTAATCTACAAAATAATATACAATGTAATAAAAAGTTCCTACACTCTGTCCTGTATTCTAATGCTATACAACCATTAAAAAAAGCGTTAAAACGAGAAGGATTTGGTTTTACCTTTTAGTAGAATGAACATGACATATAAACTTAAAAAATGTTAAACCCCCATTATCATCAAAGGAGAATACGTCATACCGATATTTAACAATTATTTCAATCATAATGAAGTCTATGTTGGTAGCATGATCTGTTCTTTAGAAACTAGGCTAGCTGAACACAAATACGATATAAAAATGGCTAAACTGATACAGCTCTTGCTAGGGCAGCTTATGAGCACAGCAACGACATCGATTGGCAGAATGCCAAAATAATACAAGATTGTAACGATATATCGCAGATTAGATACGCTGAGGCTATTGCTATAAAACAATACTGTACTAAGTGTCAAGTGATTAATGACAACCCCCCAGAGACTATCCCAACCTTGTGGGATGCTTTGTAATAATTAATATCTTTACTGTTAATAAGCATAAATGGTGATCCACTATATATTTTTGTATGTTTATAATATTTTAAAATTTATTTATATATATTTTATTATTTATCTTATTTTAATTTAAATATTTTTACTATGTTCTGTTTTAATGTTCTTGTATTCAAATAATCTGATTTGTTATATTCATTTATTTTAAACTTGTAGTTACTGAGGATGGCTTTATTAAGCCGCAAGGTCTTTAACAAGTATTAAAATATAACTTTTTCACTTAAACAAGTGCTGAAGACTGATTAATTAATAGTTGTATTTCATATTATAAATTTTATTGAAAAATTTGCATATTAATTAATGGTTGTATTTCATATTATAAATTTTATTGAAAAATTTGCATTTTTTTCATGTCCTAATTGAATTCTGAAATATCTGTAATGGTATATCACAAATGATGTATATGAAACAAATATTGAGAACAGAATTACAGACTTACATATTGAATGTTAACAATTTTTGCAAGATAAGCTAAAACTTTCTTACATGGGAAAATTTGAAATGTTTGGATATTTGTCTCTCTCTTGAAATTATTTTTCTATTTAAGAGTTCTATATAACATTATATAAAATGAAAAAAATGTGTATTGACTTTTTCATGCTTAATATTGTTTTTGCAAATCGAACCTAATACTGCCAAATTAATCTCTCGATATATTATATAATGGAAATTTTAATAATTTGAATGTTAGTACCATCTCATAATTTATAAATATAATTAATGATTAATTCAAAGAATGATGCCATCTACGAATTAATGTAACAGTCTTTTGATTTAATCATTAATATAGTTTTAGATTATGAGATGGCATTAACATTAGTTTAAATTCTTTCAAATTATTAAAATTTCTGTTATAAAATATATCAAGGGATTATTTTGGCAATATTAGGTTTGATTTGAGTATTTTCCTTGAAGTTTGGTCTAAAAACATTTTCAGATTTTTCTATAATGATAATTCATATCATATTTTACTTGAATTTTCAAAATATGAAATCAAAATTAATATATTTGCAATTGCAAAAAATATTTTTTGTTGTTCTAAAATTTGTTCTGAGATTTGAATCATATTTTAAATGTGAAACTTGTTCCATATTAGCAGTTTAAACTAAATTCATTAATCATATATTTCTAAATCTTATTTTTTGATGAGTTTTATTGTATGGAAAAATACTTTTTTCTTCATGATATTGTCTTTAATTGATTACTTGTTTACAGAAAGCTGTGTGAAAGGAGCATATATTTGAATTTTATATAAAATTCAAACATATGCTCAATGAATATAAATTAAACTAATAAAAAAGAATATGTTTCTCATAAACAAAAATGAAAGTTTTTATTCAATTGCTATAAAAACTATTCTTTAAAAATTATTACAATTTTAATTTAATAGTCTGAAAATTCAGCTGAAAAATAATATAAATTGTCATTAAAAATTCTTAAGAGAGAAAAAACTGGATATATTTAAGTTGGTTATCTTTATATATCAAAAAAATTGTTTAAAGGTCCATTGCTTGTTTGTAGAAGGTATAAATAAAAATAATGAATATTAGCATCAATTTGAAAAACATATAATCAAAATATTGTAGTACTTTAGATTAATATATGGTCATTTTCAGTGAACATATATTCAAATAGAACAATAAAACATAGCAAATAAAAATTTAAACTAGTAATAAAATGCATTTTAGAATGTACTGCATGTGTATGGCAGCAAAATGATGATAAGATATAAATGTTTTTTATATATATAAATTAGTAATAAAATTAAAATAACAACAAAGCAATAAATATCTAAGTAAATGATTTAGCATAAAGATGCAGGTAATAAATTAACAAAATCATATAAACATTAACTCCTTCAATGTTTTTGACGTGCATGGACATCATAAATAGGAGTAGTTAAAAGAACATATGCTTTATCTTGACATGAATAAATCCTTGACCTTGACACATTGATTGTCATTTATGATATTTGTAAGTTTTTGCTTCTGGTTGCAATTTCAAGAGATTCTAATATTAATTCCTCAATAGAGATGCTGGCATATCTCACTATCTTTGCTCCGTCCCAGTTAATGATGACATTTTTAATCATTTGGAGATCCAATGATGAGTCTCAAAAATTAATACAAGCCTTTGCAGATCAAAATATTTGGCTTATGCTTAAACTCGAGCAATGAATTAAACCATCTGACCAATTCCTCAATGTAAAATTTGATGCCATTCAAGAAAAATTTGAAACAAAAGTGTTTAGAAAACCCATTTGCTATGTGATTCTTATCCCAACTTGATTATCTCATCCTGTGAAATACAAAAAATCAGCCTTTGCCTTCTTTAAATGAATTTTTACACATTACTCATAATAAGGAGGAGAAATTCTCTATCATTATTTATTACAGAAAAAACATGGCTATACTCTAAAATTTATGAAATTTATTTTTAATGAAATAAAAAACTCACTAAGTAACACTAGCCAGAATAACAACATTCTTAAAACTACATTTTTATCTCAAGACAACCAAAGTTTCATCAAAATGCCATGGGATGCATCAAAATGAAAGTCACTTAAAAAAGTTGCACAAAAAGAAGACAAAAAGCTAGCTATTACTCACTGTCTAATAGTTTATTTAGAAATGATAAATCTAAATATGATAATGTAAATATCTTATATTAATTCCATTATCTCCCTATACAATAATGATCTTGGTTATGATGAAATATATTTAGGAATTGCTCTTCGTAATCTTGAAAATTGTATTGCCAAACATGACATTCATTTAGAAAAAATTTATATTGCATTAAGTAAACTGTTCCTGGAATACAATCTGAATATTGAGTGGGATTGGAGCAAAGGTAGTGAGACATGTCAGCACTCCTATTGAGAGATTAATGTTGAATCTCTTGAAATTGCAATCAGAATTAACAAAGGTATAAGTGTCATAAAGAAGAACCAAAGTGTCAAGATCCCATTTGCATGGATTTATTCATGTCAAGATAGAGCATATTAATGTTCTTTTAACTACTATTACATAATCATTTGAGTATCACATATCAATTTTGCTTGGCAATTAATTAAAATTAACTGAAATTAATATGCAAAACATTAAAATTATCATATGTTGCTTAATTTTGGACAAAATCTTTTTTTAAGTTTTCAAATTTATAGCATATTTCTCTCTTTTTAATATTTTAAACTTTTTTTTTTTTTTGGAATTTTATTTATTTCACAACTTTCATTCCATATATGAGATTATGGAAAAAACAATTTTTTTATATGAAATCTTAGCCATCCAATGAAATAGTTGATAGTTTAAATAGCCATATCTCGTCTGAATAACATAAGCTATGAATGAAGAAATTCAGTTGAAATTTTCAGAATTTATTAAAAAAAAACCACGAATTACATAGCTTTTGTTGAATGAAATTATATTATATAATTATTAAAAATTACATAAATTCAATAAAATATTGTCATTTTTATTAATATTCATATTTAATAACTTGTTCTTACATCATTTGTACAATTTTTAGTAGTACTTTTTAAAAAAATTCCTAACACTTATGAAAATGGTCTCATCTCATACATAAACAGCTGTAATATTGTTTGTTGTTCTAATTGGACCACTGATGATTTATTATAGCAACCTATCCAATACCATATGCCATTGGCTGCAATTTCCTGGAAAGGAAATGACTATTGTAAAGCAATGAAAGTGTCATTCCCCCCTTTAAATGGCCTGAGGAGGTTTACATTTTGTTTTTTTTTTTTCTTTCAATTTTCTCATAATTTTTGGTGAAGTTAAAACAACAAAAAATGAATTCTTAAGATATATTTTAGTTTATTTTTAACAAAATCTACAATATTTTTTAATTTTCGGAATTTTAAGAAAAATTTGATTTTTTTCCAAAATATCATTTATTAAATCGCATAATCGGAATAGATTTGAATAGGTTAGACTATAAAATTGACAGGATGGGATTAAAAAAAAAAAATCCAAATTCTATCAAAAATGGGCATTTTCATGTAATCAGCACAAAAAAAACTGATTTTTGATAGCTAGATTAATAAAGTTAGGATTAAATTTTTTTAACTCTTTTATAGTTTTTTAATCATGATGTCTATACATGTCAAAAACATTGAAGGAGTTAATGTTTATAGGATTTTGTTATTTTATTACTTGCAAGTTTATGCTAAACCATTTACTTATATATTTAGTGCTTTTTTGTTATTTTAATTTTATTACTAATTTATATATATAAAAAACATTTATATCTGATCTTCTTGCTGTTATATGCATGCAATGTATTCTAAAATGCATTTTATTACTAGTTTAAATTTTTATTTGCTATATTCTTTTGTTTCATTTGACATTACATATGTTTACTGAGAGTGATTATATATTAGTCAAAATATTACAATACTTTGATTAAATGTTTTTCAGATTAATTGCTAATAGTGCTCATTTTCTTGTATATTAAATCTCGAATTTTAAATACAGACAGTCTCTGACTTGCGTACATCCATACTTACTTAAAGATTCCTTGACTTACAAGAAATATATACTCATTGTAGTAAATAAAGCTTATAATGCAGAGATAGCATTTTTTCTCTCATAATTTCGTCATTTATATGTACGTGTGTTTTATGCACTTATTAAGTTAATTTTAGTTAATGAAATGGGCATAGACCTGGAATTCTGAAAACTGAAGATATGGGACTCAGAAATGAATCCAGATCCTTCAAGATGATAAGGGACAGCTTTATCATGTGACCATCTGGTTGAGTATATGCTTATTCTTTAATGTAACTATTTTTAATGTTAAATCTTTGTGACACAGTAGTAGGTTACTATAGAGGACCAAGATATCTACTAAAGGCTCCAAGATATGTATATTTTGGCTTACATAAGATTTCACTGAGCAATCCACTTACGTAAATTGGGGACTGCTTGTATTTGCATTGATGTTATTGCTACTAATAGATTTTTTTTTTAATTAATAAAATCTGTGTTCCCTTAGGTTCATGTTAGAATATCAGAAATTCTTGAAAGGTTAACAAATGTGAGTGGATATAGAGCTCGATTAACAAATCTCAGAGATCAGATTTATGAAGGTAATTTTAATTTTTGAAAATTATTTATTAAAAAACAAGTAAATCAGTATTAAAAATATTAATTTAATTGAAAAGTTTTTTAAAAGTTTAATATACTGTATTACATCGAATATAGGCCGCACTTTTTATTCATATTTTTAAGTCATAAAGTATGGGTGCGGCTTAAATTCAAAGCGAATATTTTAATATCTTATTTCTCCCATTCCCCAACGTTCGGGCTTTTGCTTTATGCTTTACACATGCGCATAGTATTACGATTGTTGATTACAATTTATTCAGTAGCTTATTATGTATATTAGTACCTATACATAATAAAGCTACTGAATAAATTGTAGAAGATATTATAATAGGTATTGAAAAATAAGAAACAAAATGTTTATTTTTCAATACCTATTATAAAATCTTTTGTTTTTTCCGATTTTTCAATTTTAAAATCCTACTGTGGCTTAAATTCGGGGTGGCTTATATTCGATGTAATACGGTATTTATAAAAAATTTAATAATGCAGGCACTCCACAAGTCATGAACATTTGTACTTATGAATATGCTATTTTCAAAATTCACAAAATTTCAAAAAACTTCAATAATTTTAAATATTATGACAGCAGAAAAGAGTATTAGAATGTCTATTTAAAATTACACAGGGCCATAATATGTTAACTAACTACCTCAAGATTGTAGAAATTATACAAAAAACACTCTTTTTATAATTAGAACTTTTTCTTATTTTACAAATTTGAATAAACTTCTAATTGATCTTATTATGAAGAATATTACAAAATATGATATATAAAGTGACTTAAATATTTTTGAGAATCACATAACAATAGTTCTGAGTTATAAATAGTTAAAAACAGTATAAAGAATTTATTGGATTTTTATAAAATTTAGCAGAATGGTCAAGATATTAAAGATAATGTTAATAATCATAAATTAACCTTTTATTTTCAACTGTTCAAAAATGGCAGATATTTATATTTCAAAAGTTTATCCCTAATAACTTTTAATTGATTTTGTGAGGAAGTTAACTCTGACCTATCCTATTTTATTTTATTATGCACTCTTATTATTTATCATTATTTTCATAATATCTAACGTATTATACTTTAGTTTACGAGTTAACTTACTTCCACCTTACGTATTATACTTTAGTTTGAGTTGACTTACTTCCACACTCTCCGTCGTAATAGTTGGCAATCATGTAATACGGAATCGGGAACCGTCCTCCGGAAGAGCTGTCCCGGATAATGATGTCATCTTATCTAACTAATTTTACCACTGGTCCGATATGAGAATGTAAGAATGATTCGTATCGCTGTTTTGTTCGGAATATAATTAAATTGTAAAGAGGATGTATGAATAATTCTGTAAGCTAATAACTTTAAACTTGTTACGTATATTTATGTAAATGACAACAGGGGACT
This sequence comes from Olivierus martensii, assembly GCA_000484575.1. Lineage (NCBI taxonomy): Eukaryota > Metazoa > Arthropoda > Arachnida > Scorpiones > Buthidae > Olivierus > Olivierus martensii. The sequence continues at coordinate 8,626 of AYEL01070035.1, forward strand.
GTGTGTCACTCGGATATAAAAGCCTATGAAAACGGCAACACAGCGAACTGTTGTATCAAAATAAGTTGGCGAAGTGACATTTGAGTTTCTTGTAAAGAATCGACGATTGTTTGAAGTTTGTATCGGTGGTGGAGGTAGTAGAGTTAAGTAGTATTTAAGGTTCTTTTTTTGTGAATAATCGATTGTTGATATTTGAATTGGATTAAACAAGTTTTGTTGATTTATTGATTATTGCTTTATTATCGTTTCAATAAAGCATTTATTAACATTTATTAACAGCTATTAGTATAAGTTTCTAACATTGTTTGTTGTTTTCAATCTAACACTTATTCTTTACTTCTAGTTGTAAGTTCCAGTTTTGTTTTTGCCGGTTAATGATAGTTATTGTTAGATTGTGTTGTAGTTAATTATATTTAAGTTAGAGTTTAGTTAAGACCTGAGCTCAATCTGAACTCTGGAATTTGCAGAATTGTTAACCGTTAGGCTTACAAGGGGACGGTCAGACGTTCCCCTCCCCGATTTGACTGAAATTGCACATACGTATAGTCTTAAAAATAAATGTTTAAATACAGAGTTTTAGCACGCGCTTCTCAAATGGCTTCGAGAAAAAGCGATTTTAATATTTGCGTATATTATTAAAAGGCTTGATAACGCGCAGAACGAATCATGTGCAGCACTAGCGTAGTTAGTAGCGATCCAACGTTTTAAGCCTAAAGTTGCGGGTTCAAGTCAGGCTATGCCATTTTTTTTTTTTTATTATTTTTTTTTAAAAAAAAAAAAAAAATAAAAATTATTATTTTTCAATATGTAGTTGATTAACTCATCATATAAACTACACATTTTCCAACCATATCCTCTACCATTCACTCTTTGAAAAAGATAGAAAAAAAAGAATTAAAGTATGAAGTATGAAAATCTTTTTCATTCTCTTTGAAAGAATAAACCAGAGCCGCAGGAAATAAGATCATGAATATTGAATAATAGCTTAACAATAATAATTAACTCTTAATTTTTCATATTTAATTTAAAAAATTACTTTTAATTTATTATTATTATTTTTAAATAAGAAAAAATTATTAAAAAAAAAAATGGCATAGCCTGACTTGAACCTGCAACTTTAGGCTTAAAACGCTGGATCGCTACTAACTACGCTAGCGCTGCACATGATTCGTTCTGCGCGTTATCCAGCTTTTAATAATATACGCAAATATTAAAATTGCTTTTTCTCGAAGCCATTTGAGAAGCGCGTGCTACGACTCTGTATTTAAACATTTATTTTTAAGTACTGTATGTATGTGCAATTTTAATCAAATCAGGGAGGGGAACGTCTGACCGTCCCCTTGTTAGTTAGAAATAGTAGTATTGATCTTCGTTAAAATTCGCGACTTTGCAATTTTAATAATTTTTTAAAATTCAATCAAATTAAATTTTATAAAATGATTAGCAATGTGATCAGACTGTTTAAAGTTATATTTGAAGTAAGGTTAATTAACTCCATAGATTCATCCATTTAAAAGTGATAGATCAGTCTTCTGGAGTTTCTCTACAATAGGAAAAAATTTTATTTACTTGTTTTTTAATAACTTATGAAACTATTCAATGAAGTAGCTTTTGATAATTCCTGCTTTTTAGTAATACTTTCTTAACGATTATTCAGCTCTTGTAAGAGAGAAAAATTTTATTATTAAAATGTTTTCAGCCCTACTTTGAGGCCCTCATCAGTACATAAACTCTTTTTGTACAAATATTTTAGAACAGAGCACAATTAGTTCTAAATTCTTTAGAACACGTTTTTGTTTTTTAAAATTTTTAACAATTCCTAAACACATTTAGGAATTATTAGAATTAATTGTGTTCTGTTCTAAAATATTTGTATGAAAAGAGTTTATGTACTGATGAGGGCCTTAAAATAAGACTGAAAATGTTTTAATAATAAAATTATTTCCTGTTACAAGAGCTGAATAATTGTTGAGAAAGTACTATTCGATGAATTTTATCTATAACAGATTGTCATTGAAGATGATTCTGATAAAACATTTTAATCTCTTATCTTTAATTATTCAGAAAGTAGGCAATTAGTTCTTTCTAGAACTTTATTTTTAATTTCTGCTTATGAAAATGCTATATCAAGAAAATTGTGTATTTTCAAAGAAAAATTGGTTTTTCTAATTAACTCATTGATATAAATTTATCCTTGATATTTGAACTAGAATTAATTGAACTTATAATAATTTTGTAATATACAATAAGTTTTTACTGTAAAGTTTTTTTTTAGCTGCTGAAAGAATGGTGCAAGGTGGTGAAGATAGTTCTATTGCTCACAGATGGGATTTAGCACATTGTTTATGGCTAGTTGGTGAGTTACATTCTTTTTCTTTTCATATGATTGCATAATTAAATTGATATCAAAAACATTGAAAATTTTTCTTATTAAATTGAATATAAATATTTTAAATGCTAATATGTTTGAAATGTACAAAGTAATGCATAAAAATTATTAAGTTATTTTCATATATAATAATTTGTTTAAAAACAATTTTTAAAGAAATTAGTATTTCAAGAAAGAAAAAAAAAATGCATTTTTATAAGTATAAATTTATTTTAAATAACAAATGTTCTTAATATAAACATTAATATAAATATTTAACTGTTGTGAACTACTTCCGGAGCCAATTCACATAAGTTCTCTGATAAGTATTTTAAATGACTGCCAGATTTATGATTTCTCTTTTCATAGTCTCCATTTGTTGAATAAATTTAAAACTAATTCTATTGATATTTCTCATGTTGTTCTATGAAATAACATGATAAATATAATCATTACCATCATCATATATAATAAAGGAGTAAGCATGTGAAGTTCATTTTTCTGTGCATGTGTGAACTGGACTGGAACTCCTGAAATCGGAAGTGCTGCCATTACTATTTTCTTTTGCTTTGAATCTTTAATCGCTTCTTTTAGAAAACTAAATCTCAATCTCATTATAAATTTTGTTTTAAATTATTATAGTTTACTTCCTATTTATGTTTGTACACTTCTTTTTGTTATTTGACTTCAATTTCTGACATTTTTATCAAAAAATGTTGGCTGTTCTTGAACCCGAGGGTTCAGTTTGCATTCGGCTCACCGAGGCTTCATAAACATTGCATTCATGGTTGCATTTAAATAATATTTCATTTATTTCAGAAATTATAATTATTTTTATTTTAAGATAATAGTTACCATCCATGATTATTACCTACTTTGATCCACAAGGAACCAAAGTAATCTTAAGTCTATAAGAGTTAGTGCACATATTTTCTTTATTGTATTTTTGTTTTTGTTATAGATGACAAAGTATGGTTGCGTACTAGGGTTCAGCAGTAAAAATCTCAAATTTGACAAATAAGAAAAAAGTTTATTTTTTGATGTATTTGGGCATGTAGATGTATGTAGTTTATTTTTTGATGTATTTGGGCATTATGAGAACTAGATGCATTATATAAATAACTAGTAAGCCAATGGCTAACTAGTAATTTATATAATGCATCTAGTTCTCATAATTATGTGATAGGTTGTTCTTGGAAATGTCTGTATAAATTGAAAATAAGCAAAATGAGAATTTTTTAACACATTATATTATTTAATGTAATGTACATATTATTTTGACGTAAACATTCCAGAGATTTTATTCCATTTAAAATCATGTGCTCTCAGACAAAGCCTTTGTAAACTATTCTCCATTGGAGTTTCTCCCTCATTTGAACCATGCAATTATCTCTTTCTGGCTATTACGTTATATATTTCATCTATGCTATATTTTGAGCTGAATTGTTTTATTATTATTTTTTATGAAGATTAGAGAGAGAAAACAGAATTTGAATATTATTGCTTTTCAAAATTAATGTCATTTGCATTTGCTCAAAATTCATAAAATTAAATTTATTTATAAATAAAATTGATCAGTTTTAATAGTCATAAAAAATTGTTAATAATAACAAATTTATTTTATTAAACTAATAATTGATAAAGGTATATTTGTACGAAGTGAAATTTAAAAAGAACCTCCTCTTTATTTAATAAAAATAATAATATTTTATTATTAAATAAATTAAAATTATAATATATTTTATTATATAAATATATATTTAATTATATATTTTTTTTAAAGCATTAAAATTTTAAATATAAGAATATTAGTAGAATTTTAATTTCATAGCATTATAAAAATAAATATGTATCGTGATCATATATTATTTATATATTTTTGTAGAAATGAGTCTCCAACTAACTCGTCAAATGCAGAGGATATTAGCAGCAGATTATAGACTTACACATTTACATGTTTCAGCTACTACACAATCGCCTCAAATTCAATCTCAGTCAGGTTTCTCATCTTATTCTCATAATACAGAATCATCGGTTTCTAATGATTATAATAGAAATAACTCAGATTTGCTAAATAATAGAGTTTTTATATCAACCCAGTCATCATTTGATAATTCTTGTGAAAATGAAAGTCAAACTTATGAATCCAACAGAATTCTGAATTTAACTGCCAAAAAAAATTGTCAGTCATCTCAAAATTCTGAAAATTCATCTATCATCACAGATGCAACTAATATATTTCAAGAAAATAAAAAATGTGTATCTAGTGAAAGTGATGTATCCAGTAATTTGAAATCTAGTAGTTTTGAATCAGTTAATAATAGTATTAATAATAACAACAACAATAATAATAATAATAATAATAATCAGCCAAAATCTGTTAATAATAAACCACAGAATAATTCCGAGAATATAAATAATCAAGGATCTAATACTGTCGATTGTGGTTCAGATATATCACTTCCTTCAACCTCAGGTGTAAATTTATTTTTGAACAGTAGTTCAAAAATTCAAGAATCTCAAAGAAACAATCCTGTAGAAAGTTCCACTACTGCCCCATCAGTATTGCCTGAAGATTCGTCAGATTCCTCATCAGATGAAATCAGTAATAAACATCAAAATAACTTTAATAGACAATCATCCACTCATAATAAAAGAGCTAATTCACAAAATTTAAGACAAAGAAGAGGGAATTTAATCATTCCAGAAGTTCAGATAGAGCCTTCTTCTCCTGAAGAATCTCTTACTCCTCCTCCTTCAAGAGAAAGACCAAGATCACCGCCACTGCCAACTATTCTTTCGGGTAACGGCCCACCTCTTCCTACTTGGGGTCGTATTTCTCCATACTTATCACTTTTCTATGATACAGGTCTTCGATCAAGAATGGGTAAGTTTCAGAATTTAAAATTCTAGTTAGAATTAATAATAATTTTTAAAAAATACAATTTATTGTACATAAATAATTAAAATTGATTAATTAATTTTAAGTTTTATGATTAAAACTTTCTTGGCAGGTTTTTAATAAAAATTTATAAAATATTTGATATAAATAATTTTCTTAAAATTAGCTTTTTCTGCATTATATATTTCATTATTTATGCTTCTTTTAAAATCAATTTTAATTATTATATAGAATATTCTTAATTAGATCTGACAGATTATTTTGATCATTTTGTATTATCAAACTGCTTTATCTTTAATGCCATTTTCATATTTGGGAAAAATTATAAAATGTCAGATCAAGTGAATATAATGATTGCAGTACACTTTAGATCCTTTGCAAATTCTTTTAGATCCAAAATTATTGAATCAAAATTACAATATAAGACATCATCAAATTATACACCAAAATTTAGAAAGCAAGACCTAATATTACTGTAAAATGGCCAGCAAGAGGAGGTGACATCCGTGACTTTTGTCATAGGCCCGGCATCGAAAAGAACCCGACTGTCAGGCCCGATGTGTCACATAACATGTCTGATAGTTTGCAGGCTGCCGACAGACCACCCAAAGCAGTTGTACCAAAAACATTTTTATATAACATAGTATATAATGTATGGAATTTTGAATTTATTGTTTGCCTTTTTTAAATAAATGCTTATTGTTTTTATATGACTTTTTTTATTAAACCAAAGTGATGCACTTTTTTAAGTGGGGCCCGACCACAGACTTGTCACGGGCCTGAAAATTTCTCTCGGTAGCCCTGCTGTAAAATACTGTTAAATACTTATTGCAGGAAATACTAGTATTTGTCTGCTACTGTTATAAAAAATTTTGCAAAATTTTTGATAATGGAAATGCTGATCAGTATTTGTCAGTTGACTAGATAACTATGTACCCTGGAGGATTTAAATTCAATTCTCAGGTCTTATACCTCCAAGTTTTTTTCAGGAGGGGTTTGGACACAGCTCATTGAATCTCATTTTTCATTTGATACTGACCATCTATGAAAGACATGGAATGTCCCACTGCTTAGAAATGTCTGTAAAGCATATAGAAAACTAAGAAAGGTGATGACTAGTACAGGAGGTCCCTGATTTAGAATATTCCAAATTATAATGATCTATATTTATTATGATGATTATTTACAATGAAAATCTGCACTTATGATGGCTACTATCAATGATTTTGCAATAATGATATGAATCATCAATAATTGATGGAATGACCAAGTAGTCACCCAGATAGAAATGTTTCCAACATGGAAATATTCTTATTTAATTCTGAATCTCACACCATTAGATTTTTTTAGATGTTTATGCTCAGCTATTCAATTCCATTCTTCACATGATTGCTTACTGTTACCATGAGTGTGGGAGACTTGTGAGCCTTAGGGTACCCAGCTACTTAGTATCTAGTAGAAAAGAAAACAGCCTATAATACAAAATGAAAATGGTAATCATGTTGGTCTTTGTTTTTTTTTATAAAAGTTATGTGATTTATTCCAATTCAAAAGTATTTCCTGAAATGTCAATAAAATCACATATAATAAATTAGTTCATTTATCTGAATTCAATCACTGACATCAGTCTCATAAATTATCCACATCTGTGGTGGACATTTACAGTTAAAGTTGTCAACAGGACAAAGTCCTGGTGACAATTCTAACTATAAATTCTTAGCAGTGATAGAGATTACTATTAAATGGAAGAAAGTGATGAAACATGTCAAGTGCAAAAACAAAGGGATCATTGCAGAGGAAACTGAGATAATTAAAAGGTAAAAAAATGATTGTATTGTCAATAGTAATGATCCACGTTCTCTTTCTCATGCATGGAAGTAGTTGATAAATAATTTGTAAAATAGGTTAAACAAGAATTCATAGTGTTTTAGATATAGTAGGTGATGTCCATTTTCTTGTATGCATCATGATAATGTTGAATAAGATTTATAGTTTAACGTTTATATCTGTTTATATTTTTATTATCCAGTTTTGGATATGCATAATATTATATTAATATTTATGCATTTCAAACTTAACCTTTTTGCTCTAATGTGTATATTGAAGTACCATGTGTGCATGTGTTTTTCAAAGTCAAATTTTAATAGTGTTGGCTGAGAACTTTTTAAATGTCCATTACATATTTTGGTTATTTTAAATTTGAGTCAAATATAAACTCCATTTAAGACACCCTTGTTGATGTGTGTTTACAATTGTATGTTAGTGTATCAGATGTCTATTTTTTATCATATGTGTGTAATGGGGAGAGTAAAAATCTATACCTTATAAATTGACATTTATCTTGTAACTGTTTGTATTAGACTTGATGATAGCCCTGAAGGAGGGCTGAAAATATTTGTCAAATAAAGTAATTTCTATAGTCTTGAGCTAGCATGATATTCTATTACATAAAGCTAAATCGTTTATTAACTTGAGCAATTTAATAGAAACATAACTAATAAATATATTAATTTATTACATATCTAATCAGTGAAGATTTTTTTCCTTATTTTAGTATATATGCAGTATATATAGGCAGAATCCAATTTTAGACTAGAATAGTTTTTTATAGAATTACTGGCTTGAGTCTTCTCAATCTGAAAATCTTGAGTTTTCTCACAAATAAATAGATAACTGAAGTTCACGGTTTTTTTTAAACTCTAGCTTTGATCTTTTAAAAAATCTTTTTAAATTGATCCTTTAATATAGCAATCTACAAGCTTTTTCAATTGCCTAACATGTTAATAAAAGATTAAAAAATAGCATTTACTCTAGTTTTATCTTTTTAGCATGCACTCTTTTACCAGTAAAGAATAACAATATTCACACCATACAACAGACATGTATTATAATAAATAAATAAATACTCCTGAAAATTTATGCATCATATAGATGCATATATCACACTTTGGGGGACTACCTTAAGAGACTTTTGAAATTGGGCTCTAAAATTAGCTGCCACCAAGTATAAAATATCCCAAGTGCGATATTGTAGGTTGACTGAAACTAACTTGACCTAACTAAATCCTTCTTACTTGTCATCTGGTTTGACCTAAAATCAAGTTCTGCCTATAACATATACATGATTCATTTATTTTAGAATGTATGATGATTCAAGCCAGATGTTCAAAGCTTGTTAAACTTTAGTACAATCATAAAGATTGTATTTAAGTTTAACAAATACTGAATAATTGGTTTGTTGTACTTCTCCTTCACTTAATGGCAGACCCCCCCATTAGGATGTGCATAGATCTGTTGTAGGTGAAGAAAGCAACATATTACAAGTAGTCCTTGAAGATTTGTACAACTATTTGTACTTATGACAATTCACAGTTACAATGAGCAAAAATTATTATTAAAAAATCTCTAATTCAATTTTGCCATCTGCATATATATATATATACATATCACATTGTTTTTGTATACACATTGTATCATCTCCATTAATCTATAAACAGTCTTTCAGCAATATGTAGTAGCAACCAGTATAATTCACCCACTTTTAACTTATCAGAATCTTTTGCATCAGCAGTCAAAATATTCATTTCTCTTGTTGCAATTTTTGTATCTCATCATAATCCTGTTGTGTCCAATAAGAGAAATAATACTATTGATAAAAATTCCAATGTAAAAAAAGGTGAGGAAAGTTTAAACTATTTTAAGTTAAATAGAAATCTAATTTATGAAAATATTAAACAGAAATTAAACAAATGAAGAATTAAAGAAGTTCTAGACTTACATCAGAATCGACTTACAATGGAAACATTAGAATGAAAACCTGTCATAAATCAAGGACTACTTGTATATATTAAGTTTACAAATTAAATATGCAGATGATGTCAGTGCAATGTGATACAAAGTAAAGAATAAATTTTTGTTTTTGGATTAATAAATTAAATCTGGGGCAAACAGCATAGAATAGAACAATGTTATTCAAGATAATATAAATTGGAGATGGATTAATAAATTGAATCTGGGGCAAACAGCATAGAATAGAACAATGTTATTCAAGATAATATAAATTGGAGATGGTTGTATTTGCATAAATATTTAATGAAAAATTTAAATTTTTATATAAAATTTAAATTCTTGTGATATAATTAGACAATCTTGTTATATAAATAAAACAACATAACTTTAATTTATATAGTGATTTATTAAAAAAAAAAAAAAAAAAAAAAAAAAAAAAAAAAAAAAAAAAAAAAAAAAAAAAAAAGATATGAAAAATATAATTAATTGTTCTTTCATAATTAATTTGTAATTATAGGATCATTTATTGGAATACATGAAAATGCCCACCATATCACTCATCGAATTCAATCTTGGGATTTTTCAAAATGTCAAATGCCATGTATTCGTAATGGTAAGCAAATCTTGAAAATATAAATCTTTATAATTTATAAGCATATAAATTTATTTTAAATATTATGATATTTTTATTTTATTTTAAATAGTACAATGATATTAAAATAGTTAAAATAAAATTAAAATATATTATAATGATGATAAAACAATTAATAGAATCACTATAATTAATTTTACAAATATTTTGTGAGTTATTTACTCATCTTCAATATAATATAATAATAAATATTAGAATAAATAGTATATAAATTCAATAACACAGTATTTTACAGTAGTTAAATACAGGGTGTTCCATTTGAACGTCCCTACTTTTGAAAGTCAATAGAAAGAAAACTATAAGAGATAGCCAAATCAAGTCACTTTTAATTAAACTGATATCTCATCAAGTTTCGTACAAAAAATCAGTAGACTTCCAAGTATGCTCCTCCAGTCGCCCGAAGAATGTCCAACCAATACTCGATTTCAGCCCATGTTCGCTGAAGCATTCCTGGTGTGACCGTGTCAATGACTGCCTGGATTCTCGTCCATAACTCCACAATGTTTCTGACCTTAGTGGTGTAGATTCTATCTTTCACATAACCCCAAAAAAAGAAATCAAGGGGAGTAATGTCGGGTGAGCAGGATGGTCGTAGGATGGGTCCATCACAACCCATCCAACGACCTGGGAAAACATTGTTCAGGAAAGCCCGAACATCCAGGCTCCAGTGTGGTGGTGCCCTGTCTTGCTGGAAGATGATGTTGGGTTGCAGATGCTGGATCTGCGGGTATGCGAATTGCTGTAAACATGTCGAGGTATGTTGTTCCTGTTACAGTCGCCTCAGAGAAGAAAAATAGTCTGATTATCATGTCCTTCAGCAGTCCACACCGCATGTTCACTTTTGGTCTATCACGAGCTTGCTCTTGGACACTGTGCAGATTTTCTGAACCTCAAATATGGACGTTATGGCGATTGACAGTTCCTGACACGTGAAATGTCGCCTCGTCACTAAACATGACGAGTGCCAAGAAATCAGTGTTTTCATTAATCCTTTCAAGAATGTCCACTGCAAAATCACATCTTCTTGGCCTATCGTCTGACTGAAGTTCCTGCAGAATTTGCACCTTATAAGCATACAGGTGGAGCCTGCTATGGAGGACCCAGTGGACAGTCATAGTAGGCATCTGTAATTCCCGTGAAGCATGCCGGATGGACTTGCGAGGGCTTCATTGGAAAGCAAGTCGCACTTCCTCCACTCGTTCATCACTCGCACGTCTGTGGCCTTCTCCATGCCCTTTGAGAACGTTCCCGGCCTCCAGGAACTTGTTATGCCATGCTCTTATGGATTTGGCATTGGACGCTGGCTTTCTGTACACCCATCAAAATTCACACTGCACAGAAATGACAGATTTTTTTTCTCATAGAACCAAGCCACAACATGCGCCTTCTGTGGGAACGCCATTTTAACAATACCGACCGCCCTGGTCTCCAGGAATGCCACGCTCTGATGGATTTGGCATTGGACGCTGGCTTTCCGTACACCCATCAAAATTCACGCTGCACAGAAATGACAGATTTTTTTTCTCACAGAACCAAGCCACAACATGCGCCTTCTGTGGGAACGCCATTTTAACAATACCGACCACAGTGCCACAGCAGGTGGCACGCGGGCTTTTCAAAAATTACGTAAAAAAATTTAGGTTTCAGTGAACATTTTTATATGTACAGGATCTCCGTAAGTACATTTCTCTTATTTTTAAATTGCAATTAAAATTAGGGACGTTCAAATGGAACACCCTGTATTATAATTACATATAAGACAATTAAATATTGAATTAATAATTTAAAATTTTTTATTAATAGTTTCCTAACCTCAGGAAACTTTTAGCAGTTTTATTAATCTTTGTCCTTCACTTTTTACTTTGAAATGACAGCTTCCATATATAGATATTCCTGATATATGGAAATACAGTGGTACTTCACAATTTGATACTAATCTGTCACTGAACTAGTGCCGAATTGAGAAACTGTCAAATTGCGAGACAATATTTCCCATATAAAACTATGGAAAATAGATTAATTCATTGTCGAATTCTCATCCTACTTCCCCTAACAAGAAGGTGAGAGAGATACACTATATTATTTTCTTTATGTATTTTACTATTTAATAACACACTAGATTACACAGTACGCTGTTTATACACAATATACACAATTTATTAGCTCTTGGATGTTGGGATGAAGTTTTCTTTATCCTGATCTATCTTTAAATCTGTGAAACTAGCCTTGACTTGCTTTAAATTCCTCAGTTTGATCTTAGGCACATCCTGGAGTTTTCTTCTGATATTCTTCGAAAATTAATCTAGGCTCCTCATAGATCATTACCTAAATTACTGGATCTCTCTTCATCTGTCTTTATCTAATCTAGGTGAAAACAGCTTTTCCATTTCTTCATTGATAAAAGATCTGTTCTTTTCAGAAATCTTCATTGCTCCAGCAGACACTCTAGCACCCATAATCTTCTATCTCTATTGCAAAATGTTGCCACAGTTGTCCTAGGAATGCCATATTCTTGAGTTGCATCTTAAATTATTCTATCTTTCTGCACTTTATATACAATTTCTTTCTTCTCTATGCTCAATCAAGTTTTCTTTTTTCCAGAATTATTCCAGGAATGGCATATTCTTGAGTTGCATCTTAAATTATTCTATCTTTCTGCACTATATATACAATTTCTTTCTTCTCTATGCTCAATCAAGTTTTCTTTTTTCCAGAATTATTCCTCTGGTCAGTTTTCTTTGAACCCATTTTTACATTTCACTCGAAAAAATAATAATAATAAAATGGATGCACAAATTTTTTACTTTCTGAAAAATGCAGAATTGAAAATTAACACAAATACCAAAAGCAGCCCAGCAAGAACTGACAATTAATAAATGATATCACACAATTCCATGAATGTGCATGCGCCAACCTGTGAAATTCAGATGTTGAATTGTGGGACGTCGAATTGCAAAGTACCACTGTAATTGGGATAGTTTTTTTGCTTAAATCTGAATTTTGCATAAGTTAGGAAAATTAGTTAAAACAAAAATCTTGAATCAAAAATTTGCAGGATTAGGTGGAGTACAGTAATTCATTTTCACAAGCCATATTATTCCCTGATTGAGAGAAATCCAATGAAGTATGGAATAATATTAAACCAATAATATGATATTTAAAATTGGTAAACAATATATATGACATAAATAAACTAAATAACTTAAATTTCTAAATTATAAAACATGTTTGCATTTGTAACTTATAAGTACAATATATGTTTACATTTTGTATTGCAAAAAATAGAAAAGTATTTTACAAAAGTCAAATTTATTGAAGTTGAATGTACATAAACCAAATAATACCTATATATCCTATTCTAGATTCACTAGCATAAATCAACTAATTAGATTAACCTTCCAGATATTATTATTTTTGCTCAAATAATTTATATATAAAAATAAATCCCTAAAGAGTGCAAATTTTGCATTTGTTCCCAGGCAGCTATCTTTGTTATGCTCATGTTTAATTATTATTTCAGAATATACAACAGCTATCCATATCCATGAAGAGATTGACTGAAGTGAATAAATATTAGAGAGTGATGGACTGACTTCAAACTCCTCTGAAAAATATTTAGAGTTACAGGACTCAGACTAAATCCCAGCTCCTCCTAAGTGGCAAATGACTTCTTTGCCATGTAGTCATCTGGCTGACAAAAAGTTTGAGAAGTCCGGGACTACGACCAGCACTTCTCGGTTCGGTCCCGACCGTTCCTGAGGAGTTTCTTTCCTTAAAGACGTACTAAAGTTAAAATTATAGTGAAATTCTCGTCTTTCAATCCAGTTTAAGATGTTTAATTATTATTTCAGAATATACAACAGCTATCCATATCCTTGAAGAGATTGACTAAAGGGAATAAATATTAGAGAGTGATGGACTGACTTCAAACTCCTCTGAAAAATATTTAGAGTTATGAGTATAAATTGGATAGCAACCCATTAGAATAAAATAAAAACAATAAAAATACCTTTTTCGAAACAATAAAATTATATATTTATAATTTTAATGAATGAAAACAGTTCACCAGACATTCAAAAATTCAACTGATCACAATACAAATAAATAAAATTCCCTTCACCTTCAGGCAACTCAGCTGGTAGTCCATCTTTAAGTAGTTAAACACGCCTAAAAATTCATTAGAAATGAATGCTTGAATGAAAACAGTTCACCAGACATTCAAAAGTTCAACTGATCACAATACAAATAAATAAAATTTCCTTCACCTTCAGGCAACTCAGCTGGTAGTCCATCTTTAAGTAGTTAAACACGCCTAAAATCTGTTTGTTTGGTTTTATCTAAGATTCAAGTTATGTTAAACGGATTATATACAGTACAATATTTGCTTAGAAAAGCTTTAGATTGATATGTAGTGTTGCCACCTGACCGGTTTTCCCCCGGACACGGTTTTTCGATTAATAATCCGGGTAATTGGTTCATTTGTCCGATTTTCTTCGAAATTGAAAATTTACAAAAAAAAAGTTATGAGAAAACTTGTATTTAAATTTCAAGAGTTCTGTTAAACGACGATATTAGTTCCAAATATCATCGCAAGGAGTGACTGCCTAAAGCGAAACTGTTCTTACATTTACTAAAACAAGTAAACAGCTCAATCCTGTGGCTCAATCATCTCGTTAGTGTGCTGTTTTTGATTTCTGTACTTTTTTTATACGACCAGAAGTAAAATTCACCGCAACGTTGATACAACGTACTGTATATACATAGGGAAATACGGTATACGTTTTTTTTAAATAAAATGTTTATTTAAATTTTTTTTATAATTTAATAGGAAATATGACAACTGAAACAAAAAAGAGGAGACGAAGTTGCAAATTTAATCAAGAGTGATTACAAAAATTAATTGAATTTATACTTAGCATTCCAACATCCAATGCTTATATTGAGAGAATTTTCTATTCAATGAACAAATTATGGTGGAATAAAAGAAATAGATTAACTTCAGAAAAAGTAAAAGCAGAATTATTAATCTGTAATAATTTAAATATTAATTGTACTGATTTTTTTCGATAAAATAATGAAAAATAAAAAGATTTTGGAAGCAGCGCGGAGCAATAAGAAATATATTTTTAAGTTAATAAATAAAACATGAACCTATTATGTTCTGTGATTTTTATCAATTTTTTTTAAATTTTTATATCATTTTGCTTAAAAATTATTTAATATTTACATTATTATTTGTATTTTTTTCAGAAGTTGACTTTTTTTCATGTTTCTATATTTTATATAACTAATAAACATTATACGAAAAAAAATTTTTTTTTAGTGTCCGGGTTTCGATCACTGACTAGGTGGCAACACTGTTGATATGATTTCGCACAATAAAATACGAGTATACTTTATAGTGAATGATGATAAATACTGTGCTTAAAAAATACGCTAAATTATATATTGTGAGTCACGTAATCGGACCTGTTAACGTAACCTTTTATGGCTTAAAATAAGAATGCCACTGTATCGATTTAATAATGATTATGTGAAACAAATTCTAAGTTAGTTGGATGAATATTGAATATTTCTGTTTTATTGCAATGCCAAGTAAACTGTTGCCATTCATAGTGCCATTATTTAGTGATAATATTGTCAATAAAACCATTTTAATTTTTTCATAACTTAACATTTTTAGCATAAAATAATGGTCAGGCCCTCGAAACAATTAGAAGCACGAATTATTGAAATTTATAAAAAATTATAATAAGCTCACTTTTTATTAACAAAAATAAATTGGCCCGCCATGTTATTCGAAAGTCACGTGAGGTACTCTGATAAAAAAATTTCTTCCAGGTAAGATCAGCTGACCTAGACTGACAGCAGACAGCATTTATTTCAAGAGAAAAATAAAAGATGATAAGCAAGAATAAAATGCCAAATATACCAGAAGATATTATTAGAAGTCCCGTCTTCTACGGTAGTAGTTTCAAACTACATTAATTATGTATTCTTTTATTAGCACCCTCTAAAAACAAGTTTGTGCTGCTAGCAAAACAAAGGATTTCTGAAAATCCTTCGTTTTGCTATTTATGCATCCCTAGGGGTGCAAGCATCACAATTAGGGAATCAATAGTTTACAGTCTGGCTGACCCCGCGGGAAGATTAACCTGATTATAGATTGCATGAACACAATCTTTTGTATGAGCTATATTTACCCCGCCATTTACAAGAGCATCGAAGTGTAAATTTCAGAATTTGAAGAAATTTGTCACAAACTAACTTACTTGTTAGAGTGTTGATTTTAAATAACATTTATGCGAAAAATAAATATTTTACTTTCTGCAGATCTTAAATAGTTCTTTGAGGAAATATGCAATTATTTGCATCGTTCTTCAAAGAGATATTATTGCCTTTACTATTGTTTACAAAGTTTACATGCACACTTCACAAAACGTTTATAATAAAGTTATGCTTGAAGAACTGGATATTAATCTGAAACAACGCTTCTCAAACTTTTAAAACCGTGGCTGAAATTGCGCAGTGGGAAATTCTATGCGATCCACCACTAACTTATAGTCTTTGTAAAAAATCAGTTTATTTTTTGATTAATTAAGCTACAGTAGTGAAAAATAAAACTTTATCGATAGATTGTGCGGCTCCTCGATCCGCTTTGAGTCGCAACCATAGGTTGAGAAGTACTGACCTAAAGATTCGAAATACCAGAATCTAGTAACAAAATAAACTTTGTCTTCGTGATTTATTCTGAGATGAAATTTTTATTGTTTTTTTTATACGAAACAATAAAAAGACTGGTAGAATTTATATTTGTTAAAACTTAGGAATGGGTCGTAAATAAAAAAACAATTATGTAATTCATAAAGGTAAGATTGCATTCGATTCGGAATGATAAGATATATTTAAAATCACTTAAAGTCTTTGATTATCTGTATGAAACTGTAAAAAACCTGATTCCGAGCTTCATGATTGAAGAACAGGGCCTTACATGAGACCTAATTAGGAGTAAATTAAGGGGAGTTGAATTTCCTCAGAGTTTTACTTCTGTCATACCAGGTTCAATGATAAATATCCATAATATCGTTTTTTATATAGCTAAGAAGAAAGATATGCTGAATAATAGAAAGCTAAGTTGCTACCCACCCATGATAACACACCAGCAAATGTAGGTAAAAGTAAACAATCAACAGCAAAGGAAGTTTTACAGTAGCGTTTTGAGAAGGAAAATAGTGCCGATCGAAAAATTACGATGAGTAGAGAGAGCTTTCCAAAAAGACTGCACGTCTATCTGGTTCAAGCATCGAGAAAATAAACGATGAAATTATAGTATTTCTCCATACACAGTACCTAAACCGATACGCGCCGCCATTAATAACCCCGACATTTTAAAAACTTGGTTTGAAATCCGAATTAGAGTAATTTTTGGAATGAATCTTTTAATGCAAAGTCGATTCGTGTTTTAATCATCAGTCGATGGAGGCTAATCTTTAATTCTTTAATGTATAGTTTTTTCTAAAAAGTGAAATTAAAATATTGAAATTGAAGATTTCCCGCCGACTGATGATTAAAAGTGCGAATCGACAATTCCGTTGTATTAAAGATTCATTCCGAAACAATCTAAGCTTTCAAGACAAGTTTTCAAAATGGCGGCGCCTACTAAAATTATAGTATTTCTCCATACACAGTACCTAAACCGATAAGCGCCGCCATTAATAACCCCGGCATTTTAAAAACTTGGTTTGAAATCCGAATTAGAGTAATTTTTGGAATGAATCTTTTAATGCAAAGTCGATTCGTGTTTTAATCATCAGTCGATGGAGGCTAACCTTTAATTCTTTAATGTATAGTTTTTTCTAAAAAGTGAAATTAAAATATTGAAATTGAAGATTTCCCGCCGACTGATGATTAAAAGTGCGAATCGACAATTCCGTTGTATTAAAGATTCATTCCGAAACAATCTAAGCTTTCAAGACAAGTTTTCAAAATGGCGGCGCCTACCGATTTAGGTATTGTGTGTGGAAAAATACTATAATTTCATTATTCATTTTCTCGACGTCTGCATCAGTAAAGTTTTCTGTATTCATCGTCATATTTCACTACTATTTTCTTTTATTTGGCGCGAATATAAAATTATATCCAGACAACTATTTTATTTGAGAAAGTTTTATGTACGCATATTCAAATGTATACTAAAACTGCATTGCCTTTGTTTCTCAATCTTATCAAAACAGAATTTTCAGTTTTAACAAGTGAATAATACTTTTTAAAAATAGAAAGTATTCAATGCTGAAAAAATATTAACTGATAGCATAAATTAATTAAAACTATTTCTACTTACAGTATTTTTTATGGATGCAAATGGATAGAAAAATTCTGAAAGAATGAGTTCTTTGTTCTTCTTCTTCTTTCTGTTTATATGGAGGGTGTAGCCACCGCTTTATCCTCCGAGATGTGGGTTCTTTGTTTAACACTGTTGCTACCTCTTATTTCTACTTTCCTAATGAGGCTACACAAGTGCCCTCTGTAAGATATTTTAAAGATTAAGTATTTCTAGGGCATGCGTCATTATTGAAATGTTGACAACTTGACATTGATTCACTATTTTCAGACTGATCTTTGTTTATATGTATATATTGACTAAAGGATATTTTCTATCGCTCGCACTAAGTTCAGTTGCAGAATAATATCTGAAATTATATTAATGTTTGCAAAATCTATAAATGGAAGGTGGACCTACCATCTGGCAATTTTTGAAAGGAACTTTTCATATACGGAAGTAACGCAATTATTCTCCTTCAGTGCTGGAGCAGTTTCTACTTTCTTCCTTTGTTACTAATCAATTCCTGCGAAATATGCAACAGACTATATTCATGAGCGCTTCATAAATGTTTAAAGAAAACAGAAAACATGTGTTTAAGCTGAAAGATGAGTAATATAAAAGTAGAGATTTGATAGAAAAGCATATGAACAATTATCGAATCTATATACAGTATAACGCTTATTGATCATGTATGTATTTATATTGTGTCTTCTGCTCGAATTTTAATACTTTCTTTAGGAGCTACAGAATTTGAAATTGGGAGATGTTGTAGAGAGATCATTGAACTTGTTCGTAAAAATCTGGCTGCCGGGAATTCCACCCTAGTAGGGGGTAGAAAAACTAAGAAAATAAGGAAATTAATTTCTGCCCTTGTGGATATGATTCTAGAATGTATCCACAGTTTGACCTCGTGTGCTGTAAAAGGCGACTAAAGTGATTACCTAGTACAATTTGGCGGCTGTCAGGTCCGTTACTGGGCTCATTTGCTGGTCTCTATATGGAAATGGGACTGCTGGCGGTTATCACTTTCATCACTACTATAGGATCTTCAATGGGACCCCATACGGACACTGTATCGCCGGTGGGCACGCTCTCCTGAAACCATTTTTCGCACTAGGCGGTCGCGATTCAGGGAAAAGTCTCCACATAAAATCCCCCGGAGAGGCAATTAGAAGCTAATATTCTTATATTTAGCTTACAGAAACATTTAAAAATCGTTATTTCTCGACCCTTTTAGCGCTTTCTACAAATAAAAATATTCCTTCTACATATTTCGATAATTTTAATTGTTTTCTTTTAATTTTTTTTAATTTTAATTAATGTCAGAAAGAATTTCCTGGCTTAGTTTCCCAGAAAAACGGAGTTAAATTTTGTGTCAGATCTAGTTTGTTATCCATCTATTCAATATTCTAATTTACACAAGCTGAGGAATTAACAAAACTGATTTGTAATTATTATTATTATTATTATTAAAAAATATATTTGACTAGTACAATTCGGCGGCTGTCACGTCCGTTACTGGGCTCATTTGCTGGTCTCTATATGGAACTGGGACTGCTGGCGGTTATCACTTTCATCACTATTATAGGATCTTCAATGGGACCCCATACGGACACTGTATCGCCGGTGGGCACGCTCTCCTGAAACCATTTTTCGCACTAGGCGGTCGCGATTCAGGGAAAAGTCTCCACATAAAATCCCCCGGAGAGGCAATTAGAAGCTAATATTCTTATATTTAGCTTACAGAAACATTTAAAAATCGTTATTTCTCGACCCTTTTAGCGCTTTCTACAAATAAAAATATTCCTTCTACATATTTCGATAATTTTAATTGTTTTCTTTTAATTTTTTTTTAATTTTAATTAATGTTAGGAAGAATTTCCTGGCTTAGTTTCCCAGAAAAACGGAGTTAAATTTTGTGTCAGATCTAGTTTGTTATCCATCTATTCAATATTCTAATTTACACAAGCTGAGGAATTAACAAAACTGATTTGTAATTATTATTATTATTATTATTAAAAAATATATTTGAATAAATATCTTTATAATGAAAACCTAGTTAGTTAGCTATATATATTATTTCTGAAATAATTTCAAAATTATGAAATACTGTATAAAGAAAAACCAATTGTAGGTTGAAACTGTTAGAGTGTGTAAAGTGAAATATTAAATCAAATAAATAAAACAAAATCATATATAACATTACATTAATTGTAAACTACCTGAAAATTAACCTTCCATCAAACCTGTCTCTGCAATTTCGACTTATTTTATTCTTAAGGGGGAAACTGGACCGAGATTCTTTCATAGAGTTAATATGGGACAGAAGAAAATGAAATACATAAAAACGAAAAATAGTATAATACTAAATTTTTGTAATATAGAATCGTCAATATTACTTTTAGAGCAAAACATGTTTCTAATTTCGATAATAAAATTATTAAAATTAGTAAATGAAAATTTTGAGCACAGTCCTGGAATGGATAATTTTGGAATATTATTTTTTATTCAAGAAAGAAATGGTAAACCAAACACATTTTTCTTGCTATGTTGTGTTTTTTACGCGTTATAATGATTATTTTGTGAAAATATGTCAACCAGAATTTTTAATTCGGTTTTTCCATTGATAAGTGAAATTTTGTGAGTAAATAGATACATATTTGCTTGTCATCTGATGATTAAAATCGTCAGAAAGGAGTATTGCATAGCTCGATATTTTTGTGCTGCAGATACAGTATATGTTTATCAGATAGGGACTATTCAGTATAGAACTCATTTTGGGACCTGTTTGGTGTGGTTGTAATTAAGATTGCTGTATGGAAATGGCCAGCAGCTTGGTCCATATGTTCATTATCAGCGGTGTCGACTTTTGATTTTTGTCAAGAGGGCAACAGTTATCAATTCGCGAATCAAATGGACTATAGAGGGCGTGATGATTTTTCAATATGGTGGCTGAAATCAGCTGGCTGCCCCAGACGATGATCGGGATGCTGATCAGCACGCCCAGGGAGACCAGGAAGAAATCCCCGGCCGAGGCGGCGGACAGGGCGATGACGTTGTCCAGGCTCATCACCGCGTCGGCGATGATGATGGTCTTGATCGCGCCGAGCAGGTGGGTGCTGCCCTTGATGTCGTCGCCGTCCTCCTCCTCCGGCAGCAGCAGCTTGATGCCGATCCACAGCAGCAGGAGCGCGCCGATCACCTTGAGGTAGGGCAGGTCGAGCAGGTGCAGGGCGAAGAACAGCAGCAGGATGCGGATCAGGATGGCGCCGGCGACGCCGCCGAAGATCGCCTGCTTGCGCCGGTGCGCCGGCAGGTGCCGGCAGGCGAGGGCGATGACTACGGCGTTGTCGCCGCCCAGGAGGATATCGATGGCGACGATCTGCAGCAGGGCTGTCCAGAACGTCGGGTCGCTCAACCAGTGGATCAAGGTTGTACTCCGAAACGTGTAGTGAGGGTGGAAAGCCCGGGGCGGTGGCGGGTGGCGGCCGCCCGGCTTTCCTGCGGTGGTCTGGGACCGTCGGGGCCGGCTCCGGCTTGTGGACGGAGGCGGGGAACACTGCTTGGACAGGCGAACGCCCGGCCAGTGCCCGGAAAACGGACGCGCGGGTGGCGCAGCGCGTTCGGGCACGGATGTGACGCGGCGGATCGACCGCGAGACACCCGGCATGCGTATTCCGTCGCCAGTCTGCCCGAGCAAGGTTTCACCCGCCTTTCAGGGCGGAGATGGCGCCGCACCCGGCGGGACGGTAGGCTAGTGGCCCGTGTGGCTGACTCGACCAGTCGAACGCCGATCACCGAGTCAACCGTACAGGCCACCAGGCCTTCGGCGCCGGGGGAAGCCCGCCGGTGCCATGGATGACCGTTCACCGTACAAGGAAACCCCATGCGCAGTCTTCTTCTCTCCTCGCTGGCCCTGCTACCCGCCCTGGCCCTGGCGCAACCCGACGCCTCGAGCTTCCCTTCCTGCCTCGCCGGCCTGCAGAAGAAGGCCCAGGCGCAGGGCATTTCCGCCGACAGTTATGAGCGCTTCACCAGCGGCCTGCAGGCCGACCTCAGCGTGCTCGACCTGCTCGACGCGCAGCCGGAGTTCACCACCCCGCTGTGGGACTACCTGGCCGGCCTGGTGGACGAGCAGCGGGTCAGCGATGGCAAGGCGATGCTCGCTCAGCACGACAAACTGCTCGACCAGGTGGCCGCGCGCTACGGCGTGGACAAGTACACGGTGGTGGCGGTGTGGGGCGTGGAAAGCGACTACGGGCGGATCTTCGGCAAGCGTCCGCTGCTGACCTCGCTGTCGACCCTGTCCTGCTACGGGCGCCGCCAGTCGTTCTTCCAGGGCGAGTTCCTCGCCACCCTGAAGCTGTTGCAGGCCGGCGACATCCGCGACGCCGGCATCACCGGCTCCTGGGCCGGGGCCTTCGGCCATACCCAGTTCATGCCATCGACCTACGCGCGGATCGCCGTGGACTTCGACGGCGACGGTCGCCGCGACCTGGTAGGCAGCGTGCCGGATGCCCTCGGTTCCACCGCCAACTACCTGAAGAAGGCTGGCTGGCGCACGGGACAGCCGTGGGGCTATGAAGTGAAGGTGCCGGCCGACTTCCCCGCCAGCCTGGCCGGGCGCGGCAAGCGCCAGCCGCTGTCGGCC
>AYEL01070037.1:0-14998 GCA_000484575.1 Olivierus martensii
AAGTAGCGATCAAATTGAATTGGTAGCTGCTTCCAACTCGAGAGTTCGACTCGCGCTACCTAGCGGCCGCTCGACGCTCGACGTTGTTACGTTGGACACGATAATTTGAATCTATTGGCTTGTTCGCTTTGGCCGGTAGCGCGCACACGCAAATGGTCGCTGGACGCTGGCACTTAGGACGTAGCCTTAGGGTCGTCCGACTCTTCGCACGGGCGTAACTGCTGAAAACCTTCACCGATTTGAATCCGTTGAAAACGGCCAATACGTTCAAACGCATGGCCGTTAGAATTAAAATTATAAAATAAATTTTCGTAGCGAGCGATTCCTGACGTGATAAATGCATCAGAATTGGCTCCGTGCCAAAAATCAGAGTGTTCGGTTTCAAGAAAAACACCCGGTATATATATATAATACCAATGTTATGTTATTATCGCTGTATAAATGATCGATGTTATATTATTTTTATTTTGTTAAAATGAGTCATTATTGAAATGTCGACTTTTATTTTCAATAAACAAAAAAAATATGCGTTTGAATTTGATTAGCTGAAATAGTCTTGTTCTATTGGGGTCTCATAATGATGTTGCGCCTAGATCCTCCAAAAGTATAAATGTGGCCCTGCCGGGATCACTTAGATATGCATTACTGAGTAATTCAACTTTTCGTTTATCGCTTATGATAAATAACTTTAGCCAACTTTATATGAGAAAATAAAACGATATTAATAAATAATATATATCTTTAATAAATAAATTACCCAGTGTAACTTTAGTTACCAGGAGTGAAATCAGAAAATGCTTTGAAAAGTCTCAGCTGGAGAAGTTAAAGAATGATGTCATGACCCATAGAGATCGGGAAACAACATGATTTGTTGAACGGCTGGACCTCCAGCCGTTCAACAAATCACATTGGGCACTTCCAGTTGGCAAGCAACTTGGTGACTGTGCTGAACAAGCGCTTACATTACAAATGTTATTGCTTAAACAGTTCACGCTATCTAACTGGACGTCTTGTACGCATAATAACCGACCAGGGGAAAATATATATATATATGTATATATATACAGTGGATTCCGCTTAATTGGGAAGCCATTTTGTCCCA
Source organism: Olivierus martensii (assembly GCA_000484575.1). Classification (NCBI taxonomy): domain Eukaryota; kingdom Metazoa; phylum Arthropoda; class Arachnida; order Scorpiones; family Buthidae; genus Olivierus; species Olivierus martensii. Next base: position 1,103 of record AYEL01070037.1, read on the forward strand.
ATTAAGCGGTTGAATATATATATATATATACAGTGGATTCCGCTTAATTGGGAAGCCATTTTGTCCCAATTAAGCGGTTGTCCCAATTAAACGAAGTGATAATGAAAAAAAATATCTAAAATAATAATATTCTAAAATAAAATATATAATTCGTAGATAAATAAATAATAAGTAAATAAATAATAATTAGCTATCTATTTTAATGATTTATTAAAATAGGTACCTAATTATTAGTTTTTACGAATCTCCTCTGATTTCTTCTTCAACACTGGGCCGCTGATATTCACTTCTCGCCCGCTAACTATAGACGATCTAATTGCTTCTTCGACTTCTGGATCCTTTCCATCACGCTTTCTTTGGAATGTTCCTGGAATTTCTTTCTGTAATGCCACTCCTCACGCAGTTGATTTTCTTGTTGTAGGAGATGCGGTATGGTACAATACATTTTGGTACACCAGTTATATCAGGAGTCCACGATGGCTTGTATTAAATAGCTGGCTTTTAATTTTATCCAGCAAAGCAATTTTACTTGAAAGTGTAAAATCATTTCTTAGCATCTTGGCAAAGATTTAAAAATTTTAAATAAAATCGACACTGTAAATGAATATCGCTAGGTACAGTAACGATAGACTCTTAAGTAGACGCACACTTGCCAGACTGCCATACTTCCAATTGGAAGCGCCCATTGTCTCGCGATGTGACGTCCTTCTTTAGCTTCTCCAGCAGAGACTCTCGGAGCCTTTTCTGAACAATTCCAAGTAACTGCACATACAGTACCGGCATATTAGGAAAAAGTTGGTTTTGATTATTTGTATAACGATTTCTTCTACGGTTTCAGTCGTTCAAATGTTCTTTAATACAACTCTCATAATTTCTAGTAAGTATAAAATCGCGAGATCATTTATCAATATTTTGTCACAATGACGTCATCGGCGAATTAGGCATACTTTCGTGACGTCATTTATTTGTTGCATTATGATGATGTTATAGGATCTTATGACAACGTCCTACATTCGAACAAAATCATTTTGCCATAAAATTTATTAATAGTAGCATTTGGAATCAATTGCCTTTTTGTGTCCAATTTTAATGTAGATTTAAATAGAACGAGTCACGGTGACATCATCACGACATCACACGGTGTTATTTCATGATGACCATGACGCTACGAATAGAAATTTCTTATGACGTCACGTCATGGTGATAACGTCATCTTGATTTAATATTAGTCAAAAAATGCCTATACATTGCGCCATCTATTGATTAAATTGTTAAATTCTATGTACTTTTTGAACTGTTCGTAATTTCGTAACAATAACTATTTTCAAAAATCACTAAATATGCTTATTATAGATTTAAAGCTTTACAATTGTAAAAAACTACACTAAGTTTGGCGGTCGTAATTTCTACAGTTTAGGAGATTATTTGTCCGTTTGTTTATGACCAGCAAATAAACCAACAACCGAAAATATATATAAGATTTATTAGGATATACTATATTTTTCCATACGCTTATTATACTATAATATCTGATCTTAAAAACAGCGATTTCCTCTATATAACTAAGCAACATTTAAAAATATATAAAAGTTTCTTTTTTAAAACATGATATTATCAATCAGTTAAAATATTTTAATTTAACAATTCTGGTTTACCCCAAACGTGTAACAAATTTTTTACCAGTTTAGAAACGCTCTCTCTTCGTAAAAATAAAATTTTGAAAATTTTTAGAGGAAATTTCAAGAAAAAATTAAAAAAAAGAACTTTCCGATATATTTTTTCAAATTTTTTCTCAATTCCCAAGAAATTAAGAAAATTTCAATTTTATTTAAAATTTTACTGTTAGGTTTTTATATTAAAACTTGCTTATATTTGTAGAGAATATTAAACTATTTTTCTAATGATATTAACTGACATTTCATATTTTTTAATATTAATTAAGAAAATCTATATTTGAAATTGAAATTCAAAATTTGTTAAAAGTAAATTTTATACATAAATTTATTTAATTTATTTATTTTATCTATTGAGTTCCATATCAAAATTCATCAATTTAGCTTCAAAATTAAAAAAAAAAAATTAAATTTATTATAATAATATGTGTAATGTCCAATTTTGTTTCTGTTTTTGTTGAAAGTAATCCTACTAATAATGCCTCACATAATAGTATAACATAAAATCGACTTACTATTTTTTGAAGTACTAATGGATATAGGTATACACACGTCTATAAATATTTATAGAAAATATTCTATGTCTCAAATCACTTATGTCAAAAATTGTATTTTTATTCGTGTATATGTGTATACTTACATATATACATTTATATACAGGAACACCTCGATTATCGCGGTTTCGATTATTGCGATTTTCGATTTATCGCGATTTATAATTTGATACCAAAATTCGAATTATTGCGCTCCAAATTCGAATTATCGCGGACGCGAGATGTAGCCCACTACATATGCAACCAGAATTACATTTAGTTCGAGTCGCCACTCTCCAAATAGCGCTTCGTTTTTATCCGATCATGCCTGCTCACCATTCACCAGTCTCCATCCACCTCTACTTGAAGTACATGTGAATATTTATTTCTCTTCTTATTTAACCCTACAATGAATGCTAAAAGAAACAAGGATGATATCAAGGCTACAGCTATTAAGAAGAAACGTAGTGATCAACTTAGAAGATTAGCACGTTCAACACTTTTTTTTTACCTTATACATAAAATTTAATTAATAGGCCTATATTTGAAAAATTCTTGGCAATGATCACCTATTTTACACGCATTATACATATTTGAAAAATCCTTGGCAATGATCACCCATTTTACATGCATTATTCCCGATTATCGGGGATTCGATTATTGCGGTGTTTTTCGTGGCAACATTAACCGCGATAATCGAGGTATTCCTGTAAATATAAGCGTAAATGAGATTCACTCAAAAAAAAGACTGCATTTTGTTCAGAAATCGTGAAAATGTGAAAACAATCACCAAATACAAAGAAATTATCAGGGCCGACGTGTAGCGATGAAAAATTTTTCAAAAATATAGATATTTGGCACTACATCGATACTGTTTTTTACTGAGAATCGATACTATCCGATACTTGTCTGGGAAATATCCTTGATGAATGACATCGATACCAAAAATTTCAATGAAAATTTTAAAGGAATAAATCAAAAATAATTATCCAAAGTATTACTAATTTATTAAAATGATTAATAATTTATTACATTACATTACATTTAAAATAATAATAAAGGACTAAAATAATAATTTATTTAAAACAATATTGTATTTTATTAAGTCAACACGCACATTTACTATTTTTATTTTTTTTTCAATTTAATAAAAATTATCTATACAAAATGTAACTATTTGATTCACTGGAAATTGAATAATTATTGGATATTCAGGATTATTGTGTGGAACTATTATTATATTATATTATAAAACATTATATAAGATTATGTTTTATAAGGAATTTTGCAATTAAACGACTGAAATAAAATGTATTATGAAAATGGAATAAGAATGTGACTGCACATTCTTATTCCGTTTTCGACGCTATCAGTCTCCATTAATATTTATATTAAAAGTTGAAAGACAAATGATATCCTTTTCTAAATTAATTGAAAAAAAAATTCTCTATCAAACATTAAAATTAAATTTGTCTGATTCTGTCATACTTGATACAATATCGATTAAAAAAATACCGATATTCAATAAATATCAAAATAAATGTATCGAGTACAAAAGTATCGAAGTATTGGTTGTATTTCTATCCACGTGTATAAAATGAGCAACACATATAAGCGGCAGGAAATGACAGGCGCCTCAAAAGATTAAACAAAGAAAATTTAATCGGTTGTATTTCTATCCACGTGTATAAAATGAGCGACACATATAAGCGGCAGGAAATGACAGGCGCCTCAAAAGATTAAACAAAGAAAATTTAAATAAAAATGCGTTGCAAAGTACGTTTTGTATCCATTTTCACGTTTTGTATTTTCCTATGCAGCTATTCATCAATGAAAGAGTAAAGCAAAAAATCGTTTTAGTAGAATTTCAATTTCAAAGAAATAACTTTTTACAATTGTTTTTCGGAATATCGATGTTTACTCAATAGCTTTTTATGAGCATAAGATATGCGTAAATTTTTTTAAAATCAGCATGAGAAATTCTTTAAAATAAATTTCATCAGTTGTTATAAGATAAAATAGATTGGGTTCCATAGGAGGGATGGATGTAAACAACGGTGATTGTATAGTTTCTCCATATTGGTGCTGAATAATATTCTGAATCATAATTCTTTTATAATTTTTATATGGAAAAATTTACATGCAGAGTTTCCTCTCTTTGAATGTATCAAAAAGAAATCAAAATACAGTGATACCTCGGTTCACGAACACAATCCGTTCTTTGACCCTGTTCGTGAAGGTAAAGCGAAGCAAAATTTGTTCACAAATGGTGTTCGTAAACCGATTTGTTCGTAAACCGAGACGTTCGTAATCCGAGGTATCACTGTAATCAAATTTATATATATCAAAGAAACGAGTAATTTGATGATAGAAATAAATTTAAATAATAAATTTTCCGATGATATTATAGACTTACATTAAAATATAAATAACTGATCAACTACATCAATATTAAAAAACAAATGAATAAACTATTTTAAATTAATTGATAAATTTCAAAATAACTTACCGTAAAACCTATTCCTACAGTTGCAGAAAATGAACCCGTTTGAAACTTTCCTTGATCAAACTGAACTAGAAGAGAAGTTTTTCCCACTCCACTATCTCCAACTAAAATGGTCTGTAAATAAAAAATAATTAAAATAATTTTTAAAGAGCAACTAAGAGTTTTCTATCAAATATTGTTAGTTTATTCTATTTTTATTAGTAGTTTTCTCTAACAGATGTTATAAAATTATCAAATGATTTTTCTTTTTAGTAAAGAAGGAAAAATTTCAATTTTTATCGTCAGGGCTGATTTTCTAATATATTAGGAATTTTCATTTTCTAATATATCATTTTCTAATATATCAGGGCTGCCCAATCTTTTTATGACAGTGAGCTACTTTTTTCACCGGAGCGATATAGCGATCTACCGATATCCAAGGAATAAAAGTAAAAAAATAGCAATGTCGTCTATATAATTCAAAATTTATTAAGTAAAATAAACAATTCTCAAGCATTGAAATATGATAATAACTACGAATGCATGGGAACTTAAATAAAAATTTTAATGCGATATTTGGCATTGTGTAGATTTTGCAACTGATTCAAAATTTGAATTAGATGACGAAAGGGGTAATCTTAAAATTTTTACCAACATATTTTGTTGCGAATGTAAGTTCGATTTTAAATCTAAATTTTTCTCTGCGTATTTCGGAGTCTTTTGGTTATTCATTTTCGTAATTGGAGAGCATTGTTCGAAAATGACTTTCGATATTTCCGTTTTTTGGAATAGCAACAACTGAATTATATATTAGACAAGAGCATTTGTATTAACCATGGAAAAAAGAAATCATGTTCCCATTCTTCGTGGTTATGATAACTTTTAATTTTGTTTTTTACGCTTATAATTATGGTTAAAAGAAAAAAATTAAATAATTGTAGAAGTTTATTTTTTAATAAATTTAAAAGGCGAAAATAATCACCAAATTTGAGCCAAAATCTTTCACAATTATTAACATATCAGAAATCATTTTTTAATGATAAATCACTTTAGAAAGAGATTCTTTCTGAAGAATTGATTGCAAAAAAATCTTTTCGTTGAATATCTAAATCTTTTCTAAAAATCACATAAAAAACTGACATGTTTATGCAAATGATTCTTTCCCATTCCTTACTTTCAAGAAATATTCTTTAAGTAAAAAGTCCTCATCTAAAAGTGGAAAAATTCTTGTTGAAGTAGAACAGTATAAAAATAAAAAAGAATATTTAAAAAGTTATATTATAATTAGCGTTTATTAAAAAATAAAATACTATATATTGAAATGTTAAAAAAAAAAAACATTTCAGTTAAAAAAACTGAAATGTTTATAATATAAAATGATCAAATTATCCGAAAGCCTTCTAATAGAAATAATTTACATTGTTAGATGCTAAAGTAATATGACTCTACTGATAAGACGAATAACGTTATCCCAGTGTTCTTACTGATTAGATCGATTCCAAACGATGGTGGATATTTATTTCAAATACTGTACTTAGTTCAAATTATAGTTTAATCATTAATTAACGGATGACATCACACATTAGACCAGAGTTTTTCAAACTTTTTAGACTGCGACCCAGCACGAATCGCATTTCTCAGGCGTAAATATCATATAACAGAGAGATGACGACTTTATTACGTAGATTGCGTCATCTCTGTCACGTGATCTTGCTTATCATGTGATGTAGAAAAATCATTGTCATATACAAGATACAAAAATAATTAATAACAATTTACTTTAAAATTTTTTTAAATTATTTTTATTGTTAATTATTTAACTAATATTAAAAAATAAATAAAATAAAAATATATATGTAAAAATTATATATACAGTCGATTCCGCTTAATTGGGACACGTTGGGACTAATTAATTTTGGCCCGATTAAGCGGCTAATAATAAATTCTAAAATAAAATATGTAATTCGTAGATAAATAAATAAGTAGGTATAAAAATAATAATAAGATACCTATTTTAATGCTTTATTAAATCAAAATACATAAAATATTAGTAGTATAAATAGTGAAGAAAAATAATATATACATGATAAATTTTACAATTTCAAATTTTAATTTTGCAAAAATGCATCAAATGTAGTCTATCTTTTGTCTTTTGATTTTGGTACACCAGTTATATCAGCGACTCTACGATGTCTTGTATTAAATGGCTGACTTTTAATTTTATCCAGCAAAGCAATTTTATTTGAAAGTGTAAAATCATTTCTTGGCGTGTTAGCAAAGTATTAAAAATTTAAAATAAAATCGACATTGTAAATGAATATCGCTAGGTACAGTAACGGTAAACTCTTAAGTAAGAAAATGTCATTTATTCAAACATTTAAAAAAAATCTAACTTTTTTTTGTCTATTTAGAACTTTTTCCGGCTTATTTTCTTGATTGTGAATTGGCAACATTGGTTGATGACGAAATATCAGTTTCGGTTTTTGGTTTTGGTTTTGTATTGAATAGTACTGTACTGTTGGTTGTCTTCTAGTGTAAGTGCATTAATCTTTCTCTTTGACGGACAAATAATTTTACTTGCCATAGTTATAAGACGTGAAAATGCCTTCAAAAGCACATAAGAAACGTCGTCAACAACAAATAGGTAAATAAAATTAACTTTTTTGTGTGTCTATTTAGGGTAAAAGTCGGGTTTACGTGTGGGCGACAATCTGGCAACGCGAAGCGCTGTGTTGCGTCCAGTCAATTCTCCAATATATAGTTTTTTGGAGTGAATCTTTAACACAACGGAATTGTCGATTCGTATTTTATACACTAGTCGGTGGGCGGCGAATCTTCTATTATCTAATGTATAGTTTTTTGGAGTGAATCTTTAACATAATGGAATTGTCGACTCGTATTTTATACACTAGTCAGTGGGCGGCGAATCTTCTTTCTCTAATCATCTTAATGTATACAGATGGCGCCAATCTTAATGAATACAGATGTTGCGACGCCGCGCTTCTCGCCCACACGTAAAGCCGACTTTTACCTCTATTTAGAACTTTTTCCGGCTTATTTTCTTGATTGTGAATTGGCAACATTGGTTGATGACGAAATATCAGTTTCGGTTTTGGTTTTGGTTTTGTACTCGATACGCTTGTTATACACGGTATGCCTATGCGCATATCTCCTACGTAATGTGTCGTCACTATGACGTCAACTGAGTTGCAAAAGGAACTTGCTTATGAAGAACCTGCGTGATTAACTCGCGTTTTATCACAAAATACGGAATTAAATTTGTATTTTTATCTAGCAACATGACTGAAGATTTTGTAGATATTATTTCTTGATGACTTTTAGTAATTTAATTTAACTATAGTTGCTAGTTATATAATATTAAAATACATTATATCATTGAAAAAATATATCATTTAGGAAAAATATATGCTTTTTTTATAAACGATATTTGAAAAAGTATGGTTTAAATTATACTTTATTTAATTTTTAATACAAAACTATATATTACACTAATAAAATTTTTTGGAAATTAGTTACAAATAAAGTAAACAAATACACTAAAATCAAGAGTATCGATTAGAGTTCTCCAGCCATTTTAAGGATACTCATGACTTTAAAATTTATATCTTTTTAATATTTTTTCAATCGCTTATTTTTATTTATAGGCAATAAAAAATAATCTATGTTGATTTCAAAAAATATTTCAAGTTTAATCAAATATCTCTATAAAAGAGTCAAATAATAAAATACATACTATTGGAATTATCATCCTTCAAAATATATCGCATCAGCGTTATTAATGTAAACGCAAAGTTTTATATCAATTTCAGACGAACAAAAAATAACTCATAACAATGTAAGATAGGATAATAACATTTATTTTATTATACACAAAAAATATGGACAGAATATTTTAAAATTATATATAAGTACAGATCATGGAGAGACAAAAAATATATTTGGGTGATATATAGGATATTAATATCATATATCATTTTGCTACGATATATTATATTAGTGGTCTCAAACTCAAATTGCTTGGCGGGCCGAATGCGCCATTCGAAAGGAAATGAAGAGCCGAATATTTTTAAACAAAATTGTAATGAAAGGGCAATATTTATTTGTAGTTACTTTCATTTTTTCTTACAGATATATAAAAATAACTTTATATAATTATGAGATCATAAAAATTTTTATTAAAGTTAAACTGTAATAATTTTCCGACTGTAGCGTGTATTTAAACCAACAATGTATATATCAATACATCGATGATTTTTAAACAAATAGCTAAAACATCTTGGCGGGCTGTACAAAATTGCTTTGCAGAACGGATGCGGCCCGCGAGCCGCCAGCCTGTCTGGCAACTAAATTTAACACAATAATTTTCGTCTTTCTATAGAAATGCTGTACTATATTACAGAAAAGTCCTTATTCATCAGTTAGAGGTTTTACTTTTAATAATATCTCTCTAATATGGTACAGAGATATTATTGTCTCTGTAGAGAGAAAGGTAAAAAACACACATATTAGAAAAAATTACCGTATAAAACAGTACGTTACCAAAATTTGTAATGTACTGATGTAATATACAAACATGCATATTACAACTGTATATACAGTATATATATATATATATATACTGTAATATACAAATATGCTATATTAGTGTTATAAATGCAGATAGTGTAAAAATTGTTTATAAAAAAAAATAATAATAATTTGGTTTGCTTTGAATTGCCAGTCTCTATTAGTAAACCGATACTACTCAAAGTAATGGTCCGCGGATCGGTACCAGTCCGCAAGCCATCGGTTGCCAGCCCTAAGGGAGTTGCCATGTTTCCACAAGCATAATATTAGTATGTTTTAGCTTTACTATTCATAAACGTTGTGCCAACCAAAGACTGTACTGTATAGTAATGCGTACACTGGATACGGAGATACGGAGTGAGGAAAGTATGCCTTTACCTAAATTTTGTTTTTGAGGTAAGATAGAAATCCTATATCGATCTGTAGAGATCTGGAAAAAAATAACTGCCAGTCCGCCACAACTAATAGTTTGAGTAGAGTCCCTAGATAAGAGTACCGCATTCCTTTGCGCCACAGATGCCGCCAAATCGGCCATTTTATATCCTATTAGATGGGGCGTTATCATTGCGTTCATAGGCTTTCTGGTTATTTTTTAAGCATGTATAGTGTGTGTATAGTGCTGTAAATTATTCTAATTGAACAGAAAAGATTCCTTTCCCGCATGGTAAAAGAAATTAGAGAAATGGGTACTTGTCTTTTATAGTGGCCTTGACGAGAAAGTTATCTAACGTGATCGCGTCCAGTCGCGTCGCGGCCGAGATAGTTTTAGACCACGTGGTTCTTTAACATAACAGAATTATCGATTCGTATTTTATACATCAGTCGGTGGGCGGCGAAATTCTGTTTTGTTAAAGATTCATTCCAATTTCCAAATAAACTAAAGAGAATTGAAAATTTGCTGCCCACCGACTGATGTGTAAAATAAGAATCGACAATTCCATTATGTTAACGGTTCATTCTAAAACTATCTCGGCCGTGACTGGATGTGATCAAGGTAGGCACGTTTTATCGACTTTTACCTGTAAAAATCTCGGATTCTGTGAAATGCAGAATCTTGCCTTGTTTGTATGAATTGGTAACAAAATTTCACTAACTGAAGAAACATTACCGATTGTAAACGTTAGACATTATCACCATTTATAATTTTGGCGGCCCTAGGCGCAGCGTCATTATGAGGCCCCCAAAAATCAAGTCTATTTCAATTAATCAAATTCATACGGTTTTTTGAAAGTTTATTCAAAATAAAAGTCCACATTTCTATAATAACTGAATTTAATAAAAATAAAAATAACACAACATTAGCATACATACAGTGACGCACCTAGAATCGAACCTACATCCTCAGATCGTCGAAACCCCGACGTAGCCACTACGCCACTACAACACGTAGTCGATTTTCCGAGAGTTCGCTATTTAAGTACAGCAAAAAATTTCAGAAAATTTCAAAAGCGATTTTCTCAAAAACGTTAGAATAGTGGCCCCCAATATAGGGGTGATTCTTCATCTATTGTTTATACTCTTTCAGATGAAAAATATCGGCAAAATCCCAGACACATCGGGTGCGATGTTCCCTTGTTCCACAAAAATAAATCTTAACAACAGTTCAAATTCAAGCAAAAGAGTGATATATTTATTAAATAAAAGCAAACATAGCATACGTGGATAGTCGAAAACGTTTTATTCAAAAATGTTTTCGACTGTCCACGTATATTGGGCTGCTATCTAACCTCACCAAACATAATTTAGGACTGGAACTTGAACTTGAACAGTCTGACACGGCTACTGTCCACTTCCTTGATGTCTATATTTCCATTTCTAATGGGGAATACATTATAACAGTCTACCACAAGCAAACCTACTCTCAGATTTTTACCCCTGCCTGTTCCCCAGACCCATGGCAGTATAAGGCGGTGGCATTCCGGTCCTTGTTTAGGAGATTACCCTTTGCTCTCATCAAGGGGGTAGGTACGTAGAAATAGGGACTATTCTTAAGCATGGTTTACTAAGTGGGTATGGGCTTAACTTCCTTTTAGGGATTTGTAAGAAGGTCAAATGGTCGATGTCCGATAGGCGCCCTCGTAAACCTAAGCCTAATTATTATGAGATTGACCTTAATCCCATTACATTAAACTTAGGCCACTTTTAGAAAAACATACGGGATGTTCTATAGCACTGAAAAGGAGTAGCACTGTTTTCGACCTCATATGAAATGATAAGGATAAAGTCAGCAAATGTTCCGGGGTGTATGAAGTTCTGTGCTTTAACCATAGTCTTGGGAGGGAAGAGTGCTATATTGGTTTTACCTGTCGGCCTATTGAAAAACGTATTAATGAACATTATAATGTGATCCGTAAAGGGGAAGTGGACATGGCTTTAGCACAGAGGGCTTTGCAGCATGACCTCACTATTTTAAGGGACAAAATAAAAGTATTAAAAACTGCTAGTGGGATCAGAGAGAGCAAAATATTAGAGACCCTAACTATTCACACCCTAGGAAGGACCAAGTACATAATAAAGTACACAAATTCACTTTGCTACCCCCGGCTTGGGCATGGCTTGCTGGGTAGTTTAAATAGGTGTGGCCTCATGCAAAATGGAACTCCTATGTTTAATATTTTTTATAATATAGTGTATTATATTTTTGTTCAGCTTAGAAAATTATAGTCCAGCATCTATGTTTAATATTGATTATTTGTAATATAATGTATTATATTTTTGTACAAATTATAATCTGGCAACCTAGTTTTAGATTCGTAATTTAAACTTTCGGCTGATTTTAATATTGTTAATATTATACTGTAATGTATAATATTTTTATAGTTTATGTAAATTATGTCCGACCACACGGTTTAGATTCAAGTGGATAATAATTAGCCAGTTTCAATTTTTAACCTTTTCTAGCGATAGAATTTTTATAGATTTTAATTTTAATATTATTATTAGATTTTAATGTATTAGTATTATTTTATATTTACTCTTTGAGACTTGTTTATATATGAATGATCTGTAATTATTTAGATTTTATTATTTCATAATTTTAGTTAATACGATCTATTATTCTATTATAATATTTACCGATTAATTTGTTTATCTGTGCAATAGTTATAAAAGAATGTTGATTGCTGTATTTGACTTGAAATATTATTCTGTAAAGACAGATTTATAGCTATAATGATCTAAGTGTTTTTTATATGATCTAAGTGTTTGTTTTTGTTAAAGAGCTTACGAGTGGGTCGGGTGTAAACCATATGTTTTCTTTAATGTGGATGTTTTTCGAGTAGCCTGTGATTATGTAACTTCGTTTTTATGATTGTCAGTATAATTAGTATTAAATTATTTTTTGCTCTATACCTAAAATTTTGAGGTTTAATGATAATGATAATTATAATTGTTATAATGTTATTTTTAGAATTGTTTTGTCGGGTTTCCTGTTAATGTGTTTGGAAGGATAACCTACCACCTGCTGTTTGTTGATGTTAAGAACTGGTCACTGATTGGTTTCCCGATTTGGCCTGATGAGAAAGGGGGAGAGAAGCTTCTCTGGTCTGTATTACAATTGAGGCAGGCTATGTGGATAGCCAAAAACGTTTTTGAATAAACAATTTATCTTACTTATTTGGCTTTTGTTTGCTTTTATTTAATATCTAAAGTAAGAAGTTTTTCATTATGATATATTTATTATTTGCTAAGGATCTTTCAGCTTAATGAAGCCATTTTCAGTAACATCCAGCAAAATGACTTACAAATAGAACAAGCAATTTTCAGTAACATCCAGCAAAATGACTTACAAATAGAACAAGCAATAATTTAAATTATTGCTTGTTCTATTTGTAAGTCATTTTGCTGGATGTTACTGAAAATTGCTTGTTCTATTTGTAAGTCATTTTGCTGGATGTTACTGAAAATGGCTTCATTAAGCTGAAAGATCCTTAGCAAATAATAAATATATCATAATGAAAAACTTCTTACTTTAGATATTAAATAAAAGCAAACAAAAGCCAAATAAGTAAGATAAATTGTTTATTCAAAAACGTTTTTGGCTATCCACATAGCCTGCCTCAATTGTAATACAGACCAGAGAAGCTTCTCTCCCCCTTTCTCATCAGGCCAAATCGGGAAACCAATCAGTGACCAGTTCTTAACATCAACAAACAGCAGGTGGTAGGTTATCCTTCCAAACACATTAACAGGAAACCCGACAAAACAATTCTAAAAATAACATTATAACAATTATAATTATCATTATCATTAAACCTCAAAATTTTAGGTATAGAGCAAAAAATAATTTAATACTAATTATACTGACAATCATAAAAACGAAGTTACATAATCACAGGCTACTCGAAAAACATCCACATTAAAGAAAACATATGGTTTACACCCGACCCACTCGTAAGCTCTTTAACAAAAACAAACACTTAGATCATATAAAAAACACTTAGATCATTATAGCTATAAATCTGTCTTTACAGAATAATATTTCAAGTCAAATACAGCAATCAACATTCTTTTATAACTATTGCACAGATAAACAAATTAATCGGTAAATATTATAATAGAATAATAGATCGTATTAACTAAAATTATGAAATAATAAAATCTAAATAATTACAGATCA
>AYEL01070038.1:0-48519 GCA_000484575.1 Olivierus martensii
AAACTCATACGTCGGTGGCATAGACGAGTTGCAAAATAAGGAAGGCCAATTGTGGACTAATTATGTTGTTTCGACTTGGTGCGCAGTTTATTTTTAGCAGTGAGTGTTTTTAATGGATGTGGAGATCTGTGTTTTAGGGCTAGCTGTGCTACTGTTACATTGACGTAGAGCCAGTTCTGTTTACGCAGTTACATAATGGTGTGGGAGAAGGCAGACGTCTGCTTTTGCCCGCTAGGGGAGGAGTGGTTTATTGTTTAAGGAGGCAATTTAAATCTCTAACGGTCAGTGGAGACTTGTAGGTCGAACTACTGAGGTGGGCTCGGGTGAGCCGAAAGTGCACTTTAGTGAATCCGTTGGTTTTTAACTTGTACGGATTAGGTTTACATCCTGCCAAAGTGAGCTGAAATTTTACTATTATACTAGTGTGTCGAAATTATGGAGCAGCGTAGTAAAGAAGTTGTGTTGCATTTAAATTTATTAAAACATTGTTAGTTTAACTCAAAATTGCATAATATATTGACTGAGAAGAGTTGAGGGATGGCAGAGATTCTTAAAAATATACTAGACTATGGGAGGTGCTGGATCACAGAATCCTGGATTAAAGAGATTCAATTTGTATTTATCTAAAATTTAGACATTTATCATAACCTCAACAAAAAATTTATTTTGATTAATAGAGTTTTAATTTGAAGAGGTTTAGATTATAAATGTTCTTTTGTAATAGAAATCATAGGCTATGAACTGAAATTAACATTTTCCTACAAATTAATGAGTTTTTGGATCAACAGAGATTCTGTTATATATAGAGTTGAGATTTTAACAACTGCATTACACATATGTAAACCACAAACAGCATATCTGGAATGCATTTCTTAAGGACTACAATAACAAATGTAAAATACACTCTTTGTCAAAAGAAATCATTCACCAAGATGATGTCAGAATCGAGTGAAACTTTATGTGTGAGATTATAACATTAATATAAGTGATTACAAGATAGGCATATCAGACCAAAAGGACATTTTATTGCAGAAAACTGAACAGGAAGGAAGTACTGTATATAATCTTCCACTTATAGGATAAACATATATAAAATGATAAGCACTGAGTTTCAAGTGGAAAAAATAATTTATTAGCATTTTTGGAGTCCTTTCGACTTAAAAAAGTCATCTTCAATACTTAAAAGAGCAGAATACAGAACATTTTGGAACATAAAGTGTAGAATACTTTACAAATTTAAATATTTAAAGAAGGAACAAATTAACTACAATTATTAAACAGAAACATTAATATTAAATAAGTTATAAGAATGTCAACTGCAACAAATGAAATCAGTGGTAAACGTGGGTTTGTTTAGTACTAAAATTATATAAGCCAGGGCTGCCCAACCTTTTTATGACCGTGAGTTACTTATTTCACCGGAGCGATGTAGCAATCTACCAATATCCAGGGAATAAAAGTAAAAAATAGCAATGTCATCTATATAATTCAAAATTTATTAGATAAAATAAATCAATTCTTCAAAACATAAAAATAACTATGAATACATGGATACATAAACAAAAATTTTAATGCAATATTTGGGCAACGTCAGATCTAATATATGATAAAACTACTTTCATTTCTTCGACAATATTCTTAAGTCTTTTGCGTTTTTTAGTTATGTTCATTAATATTGAAAATCCTAGCTCACACAAATATGATGTCGAAAACTATAGCAAATTCTGAAGTCCTTTTGTGGGAGGCCTGATTAATAGTTTATTCGAAAATGCAAATTGACTCTTATCTACATTATAAAATGCAACTACGAAGTACGCTTAAGGTCATTCAAGTAGGGCTCGCGAAACATCGTGAGTCCTACTTGAATGACTTTAACGCCGTAATTTCGCTGAACACTTGAAACACGTTTGCGGAACATCAGTGTTTCGGGAAACACTGGTTAAGAACACTGCCTTAACCCATCATTTATAAATTTATACATATTTTTCATTGAAAAATTTTCTTCCTACGATGTTTCGCGAGCCCTACTTGAATGACTTTAACGCCGTAATTTCGCTGAACACTTGAAACACGTTTGCGGAACATCAGTGTTTCGGGAAACACTGGTTAAGAACACTGCCTTAACCCATCATTTATAAATTTATACATATTTTTCATTGAAAAATTTTCTTCCTTTCTCATTATCAAAAATTGTTTAACTTCATCAACAAATTTTTCTGAATCAATATCAGTCCCATAAGTTTGTAAAATTTTATTAATGCTAGTCCGTACTTATCTTGATCTATAGCTTTCTTCAAAAAATGTCAAACTTATTTAATATGTCTAAATAGTTTTTTGCCCTTTCATTAATTTCCAAAACTAGTTTATCACAAATGACATTAAAAGTATTAGTAATGAAATATTCTTTCCCACGAAATATAATCTCATCGTTAGATTGTGAAACTTCATACATATTTTTTTCGTTTTTCCACTCTTTTCTCATCTTTAAATTTCGTTTCATCTGTTAATAAATTCGCTTCTTCATTTAAAGCAACAAAACTTTTCTTGTATCTAAAATAAAACCAACTAAAGACTATAACAAATTATTAGCTAACAATATATTCGTATCGGGATTATATAGAGATTTACTATATAGTAGTATTTATTCGTTGTAAAATTTTGTCCCTTACAATTGTTAATATTACTGTTTCTAAATTGTCAAAATGTTCAGCTAATGATGAACTCTGTAATTTAAAAATAGGATTTTTCATGAGGAGAAAGGAATAGCTCAAGTAATGCTTCTTTAATTTGTTTATATCCACGTTTCAAAGCCAGTATAGCTTTTCATGAGGAGAAAGGAATAGCTCAAGTAATGCCTCTTTAATTTGTTTATATCCACGTTTCAAAGCCAGTATAGCATCAGATCTCGCAGACCATCTCGTTTCACTTACAAGTTCGAATAGAAAACTAAGAAATAGTGATAAATTAAAAAAAATTCCACAATTCTGTTTTTACTCTCATTCTTCTACGGTTGTGCGAAATATGTAGATATAGAGTCCAATAGGGAAAAAAAAACAAGTATTATCCCATAGTTTTTTGCCTTGTATACGATACTCTCATGTAAACGAATTTATACAATACTACAGTTCCTGTAAATTTTATATTCTAAGGAAAGAACAGTATATTTCAAATGGAGGTGGGAGGCCTCACAAATTTTTCAGCGGTCTCTAATTTTTATATTAGAAGTAATTTAGAGGGTGTTTTTAATATTAGACGTAATAGAAGATAATTTTTACATCAATATTTAAAATAAGAATTTTATTTTGCAATTATAAAGAGACTGTTTTTTTTATATTATTGTTTGTGAGGAGTGAAGTTTTAAAATGTGGCCCCTACAGAGTGAGGCCCCCAGCTTGCGCCTAATGCGCCTAATTGTAAATGCGGCCCTGGTTATCACTAACCATTGCTGAGAAACACCGTTATTAGTAACCACGTGATCTAAAACTATCCCGGCCGCCACGAGATCACGTTAGATCGTTTCTCGCCAAAGAAATGGCTACAGAATATTAGAAGGAAAACTTTTCCAAATACGATCTTCGTTTGCCAGGTAAGAAACTGCTGTATTTATAAATTAGAAAAGAAATGTAGTATTATAGTTTACTTTCCAAGATTCCATAAAAATACTCGTGATTATCGATCGGCAGGAGGATATAAAATGGCGGCCGAATGCCGTACTCCATCTATCTCGGGACTTTAAGTTTGATAAATACTGTATTAGACTATCTGTTCCGAAAATATCTCGCAAATGACTTAAAAGATAACATAAATAATTTTCGGAGCGTTTTTTTAATTAAGTGCAATAAACTGAAAATTTATTAGCTCAGTTTTCTTGAAATACCAGTAAAATTATTAATTTAGATAAATTATTTTTATTCTATGAATAAAAATAATTTTTCAGGAACAAAATACAGTTCTGCAATTTTGTATAATAGAGCAAAATAATCCTACTAACAGTTTATCGTTGATGCTAAAGGAAGGAATTTTTACTATAGTTTCTTTATAAAACAAGAATTTAATAATCACAGTAACAGTTATAACTTTTAATATATAGAAAATAACTTCATCCACGCTATTATCATAAAATAATTGCAATGATTCTAAGTGAAAGCACCACTAAAATATACTTTAAAAAGTTAATATACTTTTTTGAATATTTTTTGTCTTTACAGATCTGAGAATTTGGTAATTTATTGAAAAAATAAAGAAATTTGACAATTTAAAGAGGGGGAAAAACAAAATTGTTAAAAGAAAGAAAATAGAAAACTAACATAAGATATAATGTTGTGTAGTAAACAAATTGCAAATTAAATACATTTTAAACAATTTATTGTATTATTTTTAATTTTTAGTATTTGAATGTTATCCAAGTTTATATAATTCTGATAAAGAATACAGTATATTGTTATTTTTTTTTTTAATATCAGATGATATAAAATAGTGGAATATGTTATAAAATGAATATTGCAGAATTTCGCGTTCTGTAAAAGAATCGCGAAATAAAATCATTTATTTAATATTTATAAAATTTTAATTAAAGAAGCTTAAAATCGCTAAAGTTCGATTTTGAATTGAATGTAAATACTCATGGCTAATAGTGAAATCTTTCCAAATTTTGAAACTTTTCCAAATAATTTATATAAAAATACCAAATAACTTTATTTAAATTCGTCGTCCCTGTTTACAAATTTTTTATTGCATCTTTATTTACATTAATCTTCTTTTAGATCTGGTTTTTCTAAAAATCGAATTTATTATTTTCTTGTGAATTTATTGTAAAACTCTTTAGTAAATTAATTTATAGGCATTTACGATAATATATTTAACAATAATCTTATGTAAAATTTCAGCAATTACAGTAATTTTTCTCACCTGATGAGCTCGGACAATCAAACTGCAATCATGTTTCGCTAAAAAAGTTCTAACTACATCACCTCCGAAAGTATACGAAACACCACGGTCATTTTCTCCCCAGCCAGTTATATCCTGCATTTAAAATTTTATATCATTTTCTTAACTACTTTAAAAATTTTTTATGATATTTTAAATAACATACCTCATCAGGATCTGACCAAAGAAGATCACAGATTAAGCCGTGGTCTGGAACATCAATAGGACGGGGTATGGATCGTAACTAAAAACACAGATTGCGGCACTTATTTAAATATAAATGAATAAAGATAACTAAAATTAAAATTAAAAAATATTGCATAATTACATTTAATATGAAAATAATTTAAAAAATCGTAAAAATAATTATATTCTAATTATCATAACAAATTTAACAAATTAGATGCTATTACTAAACAAAGTAATTAATAAAAGTTTAAAAAAAAAATCTAATTAAAATACATGGAAGTAATTTAGATTCATAATAAATGCATACACTTCGCAAAATTAAATTGTTAATAACGATTATGGTATAGTCAGAAAAAATTTTAATATGCATTTAGAACACATCTGCTAATGAATAATACGAACATTTCAATTCAGAATAATTCCAACTCTTCAGCCTTTTGGGATTTGTTGCTAAGCTTGATACTGCTACAATAGTATTGAAAATTTATTCGAATTTTAATTATTTAATGAACATTTATTATTTTCCTAATTTTTGTTATGATTTTTAGATACTAATTCTAATATCGGGTGATGATAAAATATTTTCTGTATAAATTTATTTAGACTTTTACGCCTATGAAAAAAATTTTGCATGTAAAATAATGTTTGGCATCCTTTCAAGAATCTTTATGGAATGTTTAATGTTTTATTAATCAAGTAATGTATCTACTACAATCATTTAAAAAAAAAAAACAAATTTGACTCATGATAACTAGCTGTTAGATATTTTAGAATGATTTCTCAGTTGGAAAAATTATAAAAACTTAAACCCTTTATGTAACCATAAAAGCATTGAGAGTACCTGTATACAATATAGAAAAAAATGTCATAATAAAAATCAAATTAAAAAATGCATTAGATTATTATGTAAAAATAATTAACTAATAGAAATATAAATCATTTACTTTAATTAAAGCTATAAAAATTATTGAGCTTCTGAATATTTGTTTTAATTAACATCCAAATATGGTAAATTCTCTATTGTAATTTTAGTAAGTGCAAAAACGATTTTGTCCTATCTTTGCTTCTACTGTAACTATAGCGGTTAAAGAGTAAAAATAATTTACTTATCAGAAGCTCAATATTTTAAATTGTTTGATAAATGGGCACACACCCTACATAAGATTAACGAAAAAAGCTAAGAACTTTTATAAATATCCTGGAGTTTTTTTTAACTTTCAAGTTTTTTAATCAATATTACATATATAAAATATTATGATAAATTTTTCTATCTACAATAGTGGTTTTATAAATTAAACTTTTATAAATATGTTACTGAGTTATTTATTTAATAGAATTTCATTGTTGAGTGATTTTTCTTTATAAATTTAAACAATTTTTTTTTATGTAATAATATTATTTGTTATAATTTAATGGAAAAAATGATAACTTACTTGGCCCAAGTCTATCAAATCTGGCGATAGACCTCCATGCATACAAAATATTGTGCCTTCTATTAGAGCAGCTGAAATGAAATGAAATAAATCGAATAAATATGAAATTTTATAAAATAAAAAATAAATTGTTTCTAGCAAATTTAATGTTTACATATCTTTGACCATTTTAATTTTCCAATTCGAATCAGATCTTTACATACAAAAAATATAATTAATGGATATGAAGTACTCTATACAGATGTTCATAAAGACCCAGTTTATTGATTTTGTATAAAGTTAAGAATATTGAGAGTTTACATTGAACTTGAATAATTCTAATCAATGTATTATAATTTCGGATAAAAATTCACTGCTTCACCCTATCAGGAATAAAGAAATGCAATAAATCGTGTAAAAAGATAGACATGACGAAGTATGCTAAGTAATTAATCCGAAATAAATTTTTAATCAACAAGAGAGACTGATGACCAAGATGCCGGATCCAATGCAATGAAATATTAAAATTATTATTATTTTAGCCGAGATGTTTGTAATAATGCATTTTGATATTAAAAGAAAAAATATATATGTTATTTTTAGACATTTTGTTTAAATTAATTCTATTTGAATTTGAAACAATGATAATTTTATTTAATTGGTACAATAATAATAAAGAAATGTTTATATTTAACAATTTAATAAAACTGTTGATTTAATTATTAGAAATTACAATTTTCTTCATTTCCATAATGTAAAAATTTGATTTTAAAATATTGAATTTCTTTTATTAATACATTACAGAAAATATTATATCTTAATGTAATAATGTAACGTTTATATTTTAATAATTCAATAAACTTTACATAATCGAAAAGAACTATTTCAAGACGAACTTTACAATTTTTATGAAATATTAAATTAATAGACAAAAATTCAGTTCGAGTTTTGTGCGACAGATGGCACTATATACGACTCAAGTTTTTAATTTAATATATTTTTTTTAATTCTAAATAAAGCCGAAGGATATATGAATTATGTGTCCTTTAGTACAATAAGTTGCGTATAAATTATCCAATTTGAATAAAATTTACAATACCTCAACTTACGTCGTTTTAGACTTTACGTCGGTTTTTTGTTATAGGAAAAAATAATACTACTAAAGGCTAGGTCTCACAGGCGCAAAACGTGATGTAAATACTTCGGTATATTGATGCTGGTGTAACTTTCTTTTTATGCCTAGACGCTGCATCTTTACGCCGAAGTTCATTCTTGTTCAACTTTCTACGCTACACGCCTTGACCATTCGCCAATCGCGGTTATGAGCTGATTATTATAAAATTATTTATAAGCTTTAAAATGTTATTAGCGAGGTTACGGGGTCTAGTTTGTTTTTTAAGAGTTTATTCGACTTAAGTCGCGAGTCTTGGAACGAATTAACGACGTAAGATAAAGTATGACTGTATATTGGGATTCACTAGAGAAACCAAATCTATCGAAGACATAATAAGGAAAGCTGTTCACATATTTTGAGAGAACATACAAGAATTATCTGATATCAATGAAATTTAATTATATTAATGGGATCCACAAGAAGATTTAGAAGATCGAGAATGTTGAAAATGATCGAGATCGGATTATGATGATCAATTCTAAATTTCAAAAAGAGAGAAAATCGAAAAGTAGAAAGGATCACGTAATCGATCTCTTCTAATTATGTTTTGATTCTTTGTTTTTATAATTACTGTTAACATTTTCATTTATATGATAAAATAATTACCTATAGGTAAACAATTGAAACAATCCGTGAAAGTCTTCCATAGTTTTATACTGTACCGTCTTTTGCATTCATCGTAAAATCCGTAAATCCTAAAACAAAAAAGGTAAATAAAAATAAAGTATTATATTATAACGTAGTAATTAAAATTCGTGATTATAAAATAATAAGTAAGTTTCCTATTGATTTATGAAACGATAAAAAAATTCTTGGTTAACAAATTGAACAAATAGATGCCAAGTAAAGTTTTATTCCAGAAAAATTCTCTAGGTTACTGATCCAGCTGGTAGAATCTATCAGGTAGATTATATAAAATAGCGTTTATTATTGAAAATTTATCCCAATAAAGGCAACTACAATCATAAAATCCTGAAATAATAATCCAGATACTAAATTTATTTATTGAGTGAGCTATGAAATGATCTGGAGCTATAAACCTCTCATAGATTTGTATTATCATTAGCGGGATAGAATGATTTTTAAATTCCTTTATGGATGATATATAACCTCGTATTTAATTGAGATAACGATTAATAATTTTGATCGTTCTGGATAAAAATATTATATAGAATTGTTCTTCAAAGTTAAATTGCAGTTTCAGATATAAAAAAAAATTACATTTAATTTATAGTTTAATAATTTATAAATCTTTGGGAAGTGATTTAAATAATTGTAACATGTATATCTACTTTATTCCTTATGATTCCATATAAATTTCTAATTCATTATGTTGTGGTAAATATAAAAATATATATAAAATATTTAAAAAATAATATTTAAAATAGCAAAAAAAATCATACTTTACCTGTTTATGCTAGCGCACTCGTGATTCCCTCTTAATAGGAAAAAATTGTTTGGATATTTAATTTTATAAGCCAAGACCAGACAGATGGTCTCCAGAGACTGTTTTCCCCTATTCAGTAAAGACAAATAAATGAACATAATTAATTCAAAATGGCAAAAAAACGTATAAATTTATTATATTACAAAGGAGCAATACAGTAATGGAAATATCCTGTTGATGGATGTTATATTTCAAAGAAAAATTATTCTCTGTGTATTTTTGACATTATAAATCAATGTTTAAGTGAGAACCTTACACAAAGACAGAAATGTGTTGTATGTTAATCAATTATAACTGACGTTTGGGAAAATAACAGATCTTTCCACATAAAATTTCAATCTCATATTCTCTCCATGTCGTTGAACTGCTTAATGAATAATGAAGATAAATTGTTGCTGGACCTTAAAATAAAAGGATTTAATCTTTCCTGACTGGAAACTGGACTTTTTTTGAGGCCTACTTTCGACTGATGCTTTTTTTCTTACCGTAGATGATGTCCGCTTTAATAAAGACGGTTTAAACCAGGAAAATTCCCTGGGGAATTTTCCGAAAGAGTAAATTTTTATTGGGTGAAATGGTTCGTAAAAATGCGTTTCCACCAGTATTTAATCATCCGAATTATTAGTATGATGGTATGTTTGAAGTTTTACCCCTGAGAGTATTCTTACATTTCCAAAAATCCGCTTACTCATCGAATTGTTAAACTGAGAACATACCCTTTAGTGTTAAATGTAAGGTTGATATAATGAGACTGTAAACATAATCTTGGAGAAAACCTCACAATTCATTTTAATAAAACATCGAATTAGATATATTATTACAGCTTTAAAAACTATTTACTAGCAGTTAAAAAACAATAAAAAATAAAATTTTGATAAAATAATTCTAAATATTTCAGTCAAAATAATAGAGTAAAATATATTCTTAATATCATTATTTTGTTTATACAAATGCTACTTGGCATTATTGGAAATTTATTTTAATGCTAGTATAAAAATAGGCATAATAAATATTATATTAATAGTTAGCTTTTATATCTCTCATTTTGGAATTCTGATATTTGCTTTCATAATAATTGAATTTTCTGTTTTGGAAAATAACCTAAAAATTGAATTAATCTTTGAATAATAAAGAAAAACAGACAATGTATAAAATTTTGTGAAGCACTATAAGCTTTTGAAGAATTTTCAATAGAATGAAAAAAGATTTTTAAAATTATCTAGTTAATACGAATTCCTTAATTTTACATATATGAAAGTGGTTTTCATAAAAATTAACTTTCATGTAATTTTGTTTCTATTATCAAATAAAAATATTTCTCCGAGAGGAAAAAAATCTCTTTATTTGATATAAATTTAAAGTTCTTTTCAAGCTGTAAATAATATAGGATGATTCAAAAGAAGGTATTCTCCATATATAGAGAATAATTTATTATTTAGATGGCAATCTGAAATGACTTTGTCTAAAGAAAAGCGAATAGAAGTTATAAAAGGTTTATCCTGCATGATTTTTACTTGTGGGATCACTTGTACTTTTTTATTTTGATGTAAAAGATTCCTAATGGAAAATAAATAATAATATATTTTATAAATTTTAATGGAACGATGTATTATTTGGATTGAAATTCAATCCTGATGGAATTGGATTAAGATCATAGTGAAGATACAAAACATGAATTACTTAGAGATCATATTCGAGATACATATAACATTCACATAATACTAGATGTGTTAATTGACTTCGCCATGAGTAAGAGAAAACTCATTCCATGTGTTATTAATGTGATGGTACCCATATAAATCTTGTTTTGTGAATAAAGAGGCCATTTTTCCTATGTATGAAGACTTTTGAATCATACTGTAGAATCTTAGAATTCATCTGACTATAAGCTATAATTTCCTTCATACGTGATAAATAACTATATATATTTAAATTTCAAATGGTCGCCATTTGTAACAGAATGATGTAACAATTTTAAAATTAATAACCAGTATACTATCATTTAAAATTTGAATAATCTATAATTATATCAAGAAAATTTCAAATTTATAAATCATTTAAATTTTAAATTCGTAGGCATTCCGCAAAGTCTGACAGATGTATAACAGAAAAAATAATTATATAAGACCATTGTTTTAAAGTTTAATACTGTACAGTATATTTAAAATCCTTTCAAAATAACTATAATATCACTTATAACATTCATAAGACAAACATAGAGGTTCAGATATTTCGACCACCATCTTGTAATAAGGCTAATTTAGATCTTCAAAAATGATAAGCATGTATCTTGGTTAATAAGGAATGACGCCCCAGTGCAAACAAAGATCCCTATCATTATCATTTTACTTTATCATAATCTTATACAGCATATTCTATATACAATAAACCATATGATGTATATGACTTATTGTATATAACCATATACAATCATTGTGTATTGAATATTCGTATAATCATCAATTATACATGCTTACACAGTATATATTTTATTATAATGATAAAATTCGCCTCTGGATAGTTTATAAATAGTTATATAGGACTATTTTTTGATAATGATGGACAAGATACTGACCAATAGTATAATGATACTGGATCAATGATACTGTGCATTGAATATTAATATAATCATAAATTATACATGCTTACACAGCATATATTTTATTATAAAGTTTAGAGTTGTTATTGATTGTTATTAAAATGAAAAGTATCTATGCAAATTTTTTTCGTAAAATGCCACTTCAGACGAGGATTCAATGCAATCAATATATCTGAATTGGTCTTAAATACGTTACTGCTCTCAAATACTTATCAAGATATACTTGCAGACAAATAGATGGGTAATTAATATAACGATTATCGCAAAAATTATTTAATCAGAGATGGGCCGTTAACTTTGGGGGCTCTGGGCTAACACTGTTTGGGGCTTACTAAATTAACTCAAATTAACCTAACTGTGAGAGTTACGCTAAACTAACACCCTTCAGAAGAGCTAGATTTGTAGTTCGATTCCGACATTGCCGCATTATTTGCATAATTGACAAATGACAAAGTATATTTTGATTTTACCCACTACCGACAAAGCCGTATTTACTATTTACTGTCATTTGAAACATTGATATTTTATTCAAATCCATTAGTGTTGCAAACCAACCATTTAAACTTCATCTATTAATACGAAAAAATTTTGTATAATTTATTTTTTCTTAAATTTTTAATTTAAATTATATTTTATTTTTATTTTTTGACCTCGAAGGGAGCCCTTTGATTGAACGGGGCTCTGGGCTGCAGCCCATAAAGGCCATGCCTAAATTCGCCTGGACAGTTATACATAGTTATATATTTGTTGATAATGATGGACAAGAACTTCAAAAATTAGAAATATAACTGTTTTTAATATATTCTTGTTATCATTTATTAATGTTTAATAAATATTCTTTTGATATTCTTGGTTTCATCCATATATGCTTAGCAATTTAATTGTTTTGTTGTATCAAAGCTTGGTTTTTTCAGAAACAATTGAAATATTTTACATATTCAATAAAATATTTCAACTATTGAAGTAAATTAATTGAATTTCACTGATATTTATGATGATAAACACATTTCTAAAATATACTATTATAAAGAAGATAAAATTACTGTATATGGATAATACATCGATTATAATTAATAATTCTTGGGCGAATGGGAATTCATTTTAAATAATTCATAAATTAAATTCTGTTTTCACTTTCAATATTAATAGATTTTTATTTAAGTTAATGAAGATAACGAATTATAAAAATTGCTAAAAAAGTGTTTTAATTTATAAAGTTCAAAATACAGCTTCACATCTTAAAAAAATGAAAAATAACTTTATAAAATTGTTGTATGTTATAATAATTGTAACATAATCAGAATAATAAATAATAATTTTATTATATTTTAAATTATTATTAATTTAAAATTTTCGATATTTTTCGGATAAATACTTTCCTACTGGGATTAAAGCATCTTTAAAGATTTAAGTAAAGTCATTGGTATCAGTACAGTATATAAATCTTTAAAATAAAATCATTCAAATGACTATAGTATCTTTCGTGTAAGATAAATAATTTCAAATATATTGTATAGAATTTTTACAATTTCGAATGCTACCATCTCATAACTGGAATACGTGAAGCACAGATTAGTTGAGACAGATAAGACACTCTCATAGACTCTATTGTATACAAGAAATGAACGAAGCGCCTCTATGGAGAGTACTTGAAATGAACTCAACTATTAATAAAAATGATGTTTTAATCTATTGAAAGTTTTAATTATAAAAGTTTTTTTTGTAATAAAACTGCCATAAGATTCGTAGAAACAATAATAACCGACCTTCCACTATCTACAACAAAAGTGAAATGAGTTACGCTCATGGTAACTCCAGGTACTGCCAATAGTGGCAGCACCTTCGAATAAGCGAAGTGTCCCATCTGTATCAACTAATCTGTGACGTGAAGATTCCAAAATCAGTGTTCATATATCATAAAAAAGAAATAATATTACAAAATTTGAATGGTGTTCTTGATATATTTTGTAGACGGCCTCTCAGCTTGACAGATGGTGAAAGTAATTATATAAGGCAACTTTTTGTAAAATATGTTTGTTATCTTTTCAATTGGCGTGAGGCAAATATTAACAGTTTCAGAAATATCGGCGTTTTAATGTTTTAAATGGCCACCATTCCTGTTTCAAACGGCCGCCATTTTATAACCAATTTTCTCAAAATTAATAGGCATGTATCATGGATAATAAGATATGACAATTTAAAATTTGAATGCTTCGCGATTATGGTTCACGAAATATTCCGATGATGAACCAATTGATAGATGGAGGACAAAGTGAGTGCAGTACATAATAAATTTTTTTATAAAAATTAGTTTAAAAAATATTATATTTAGTGTAAATTGGATAAAAATGTAAATAAATCTATTAATAATTTTTATATCTAGCAATTCAATCATTAATATTCTATTTAAATTAAAAAAAAAATTCCGAAGTTCATTCGAGACTTATTAGCTTTATTTTACATTTGATCAGTTTTATATAAAGAAAATCTATTTATAGCATTAATTTAATCTTTTCTTCGAATAAGATATTATGGAAGCCATTTTTAATTGGCCTTTACGTAGATCGCGTGATTGAAAACCACTAATATTTGAAGGTCACAATATTTCATTCTAGCATTATCATGTAGGCCTACATATTAAATATCTTACGAATAATAACAACTTCTACAACTAATAAGTCGTTATCTAATTTTATTTTAATGTTATCTTTACGTGACACATGACTAATCTTATCCGAAATCTTGCACATGAAGATATTTCAAATTTTTTTTTTTTTTATTTCTTAACTGATGCGTACTATAAATTTATATTTTATGACATATTTTTTATATTGAATGATGAAGACGATCAATTGCCGTTCATGATGACAGAACAAGTCAGAGGGGAGATCTTTCTTTAAAGTAAAAAGTTTTTAAGAGATAATTGTATCTTTAGAAAACATTTTTTGTGCAACGATGTGGATTAAAGAAAAGTCAAGTTGGCTTATATCTATATTATAAATATCCCATAGAAAAGCCTCAGAATGGATTAGAAACTTGAACAAAAAGTTTCAAAAATAGCTCTTTTTATGCTACTCTCATTTTGTTTAAATGGATCCCCATGGTTTTATAATAATACGTTCTAAGTACAATACAGAATTTCATTCAAATCGATAGAAAAGTTAAAATTTTATCTATTCTTTCATATACTGTATTACCATATAAGACGATCGAGTTAATAATTGATAGAAATGACTGAACGATTATTTTTAATTAAGATAATTAATAGTCAAACGTGGCTGGCTGACTGGACGTTCTTTTTTCGGTTGAACTACTGTACCAATTTCTATAAATAGGATATCTTTAGAAATTTCTAATTTTTCGATGTCTGCGGCATCTCAAATTATTTGTTGTTATTAATAATTTAAAAACTAAAGAATAGAAATAACATTGAAATTGTAGTTCCTCTAAAAAGATAGAATTCGCAGATGGCGCTGTATCATAATAATGGATGCCATTTTACGATTCTCTGTTGGATTCCCTATACGAGTTCGGAGGTGTTTTTGTCGTTGGTCATTATATACAGTATTATTAGATTAAATCACAAGATTATATTTCCGCTCATTTATATAAGGGGTAATTTCTAGTTAAGATAATTGTTAAAGATTTTTTATCTTCCGTGGTTGACTAAGTAGGCCTATTTCTAGAATTGTTGAACAGACACACGACAAAAACAATAAGCCATATTTTATTTTATAATTTATTAAGTAAAACTGCCGTTTTACTTCGTTTTGGATTAATTTATGCATCTTGCATAAATTATCCGAAATGATTCTCATATTTTTCTTTCAATAATTAATAAACTAGGTAGTGTTTCCTGATAATTTTATGAAAATTAGATTGCAGCAGTTCTAATTATCGGTTTGTATTCAGTTTACTGTAAATTGCATCATGGATTACAGGCCGCAGGTCAATGAATGCTCATTATAATAATTTTAAGCATCATGAAATTCAGATGACTGCAAATATTGGAATTTATTCAAATATTTTGGCCAAAAAATAATGCCATACTTCATTTTTAATAAATAAAGTTATTTATAATGAGAGATTTCCGAAAAAAAAAAATAAAAATGTAAAATGTTGCAACAACGAAAAAAGAAAATGCGCCTTTTTTAATCTTGTCATGAGCAGAGAATTATTTATTTGGACGTAAAAATAAAAATTCAGGATCTCTAGAGAGAAACATCCCAGTTCATGACTATAAACTTTTTTCTTTTTTTTTTTTTTTTTAAATTATTAAAATAAATATAAAATTTATTTAATTTTATTTTTTTTTTTTTTTTTTAATTTAAATTTCAAGAAAAATTTTAATTTTAAAGCGGTTGTAAAATTCATTTATACTCTCAAGATCGAAAGCATTCTCTACGATAACAGTATAAAATTGTTTTTTATCTAACGCCGTGTTTTTGTTATGCAACCAGAGTAATAAATGATATTGCTAGTAGCACTCCTAAGGATATGCA
This sequence comes from Olivierus martensii, assembly GCA_000484575.1. Lineage (NCBI taxonomy): Eukaryota > Metazoa > Arthropoda > Arachnida > Scorpiones > Buthidae > Olivierus > Olivierus martensii. The sequence continues at coordinate 16,250 of AYEL01070038.1, forward strand.
GCCAACTATGAAAGAAAAGACATTGAACATGAAAGCAAAGAAAAGACGAACATCAAAAAAAAAAAGTATTTTAGTTTCAACAAATATAAAATTTTCTAATAGACTGAAATTCCGAATATTATGTCCTAGATTTGCATTAATATCTCCCATAATTTATCTAGTTTTCATTATTAAAAAATATGCTAGTTAACAATCTACTACTGAGAAGGGATAAAGAAGTATTTATTCAAAAATCTCCTCCGTTTCTTATTTTTAGCATATTTTATGGAAGAAAAAATTGAGTTAACGAGAAACGAAATTTTTCAACTACTTGAATATAAGTAATTTTTGTATTTTAAACTGCTTTTATATTCTTTCAGAAGCCAAAAAAAGGTTCAACGACCTTTGACGATCGGAGTAAACGAAGAAATACGTCGCCGTATCACTTGTAGCATTCAGATGTCATTTTTCAAGGAAAATAAAATTTATTGTTGAAGTTTACTCTTTGCGAGTTCTTTATTTATTGATTATTAGGTGGCAATAAATTATTTTACTAGTTATTTTGTGGAATTTTATTATTTAATAAAGCTAAAGATGCTCTGAATTTAATTAAAATAAACTATCAGAGTAAGAAAATTGTTCATCTTTCACTATGATGGATGCAAACCAGTAAATCTATCAGAATAGACTGAAGATATACTATAATTTATAATACATCAAAATAAAGGAAATATACAGGTAGTAAAAAGATAAAAAAAGAGCGATATATCGTATATTCTAAAAGCAGAATTTTTTTCTTTAAATTTTTTTTTCAAATAACTGAGCTACTGTAAAAATTTTAAAATATATGTAAAATTTTTACTGCTGATAAATAATTTCGTGCCATTTTTTCTCAAAAGTAAATATTATAAATCAGTTTAATATTTGTGGATAATAAATAATGTCTGAAATAAAATATCTAAATTTCGAATTGCCGCCATTTTGTAACGAAAACACGTGGTCACTTCAAAATTAACAGACACGTGTCTCGTTATCTTCTAAAAAAATATGAATACTCAATATTATTTGATTCTTGAGATGTTTTGCCAACGGACAAGGAGCCAAAATAAATACATTAGGCCAATTTTTATAAACATGAATTTAAAAAAAAGCGCGATTTCTACTAATTTTCATAAAAATTTTTATAAAATAACGCATTTGACACAGTAAAAATATTTATTCTACTTTTAAAAATAAAAATTTGTGTAGTTTTATATATATTTTTTATTTACGAACAAAATAAAAAAAAAATTATTATTATTAACATCGTTATCGAACAGGAATAAAATCTGACATTTAATTCTTTTATGTGAATCACTAGAAGTTAGTTCTAAACATGATTTATGAGTATTTCACGTGAATTATGAACCTATTACCGCCAGATCATTGTTACAAAACAATTAATAACGGAACAGTTTTATTAACTGACATGACTCTCTTGAGCACCAGATTGTACAGTTCCATTCAAAATCAAATTTAAACGAAACATGAATTATTGAATAGACAGAGAGAGAGATAACCTGGCAAACAGTTTAAGTAAAACAATGATCATTAAATATTTTATTAGTTTGTTTAAACTGTTATTCGTTAATTATAACATTTGCTTAAAATAAAAAATATTTCGATAGAAAAATCTGTAAAATTATTGACAAACGCATCAAAATTTCCATTATTATCTTTTAGTTAGCAAATATTGATCAGTGTTGATATAATTACCAAAATCAAGATAGTTCATTCATATGGAAGAAGTGAGCTTTCGCGTTATGCAGTCGTGAAACGTCAATTATTAATGTTTAAATAGTTGATCAATAATGTCCGTCTCCGCAAATTCAAATAATTTACTAAATCAATTGTTTGTTCGCCTTTGCAAATTAGCAAGATTTACTTAAGATAATTTGATTTCTACGAAAAGTTCAATGAACGGCTTTGATCACTGTAAATTGCCGTTCAACATAGATTTAAAAATTCTTATCGTAAATGTTCGATTCGAAAAAAAAAATGAGTTCTTCAGCTCGATAAACGTAAAAAAATCCTCAAAAACTAAATTTTACAATTGTTTATCTTTCGTCGATAAAACTGAAACAGTTTCTTTTTTTTTTATAGTTAAATATTCTTTAAAAAATTGTAGGATAGCAGATGAAGTTTTATCTTTAGCGTATGTAGCGGTTGGAAGCACTCTGAATGACTGACTACGAGAAATGCTGTTTATTTCTCAATTTCTAAGAAAATTAACGAGAGAACTTGATCTCTTAACGTCTAGGGAAATTAACGACGATTTCCTGCAACGACTGTTGTTTACTGAGTGGCTAACTTTCGTATTAGTGGTCGAATAAATAGTAAAACATCATCATTAACTTGATGAAGACCCGAATAATAATCATTCGTTTTACAAAGCTGCTACCTTAAGACAAAATATAGTAGTTTGAAACACGATCCTGTCTACAGATCATATTTCTTTTCGAGGTGAATATACGATGACTGCTTTTCTTTTATGATGCAGTAGAACATATTATGAAAGTCATCACTTTTCTATGAGTAGAAGATCCCATCCGGGCCATTGAAATCTATATATACTTCTGAGAATTTTTATGGCATCTAGTAGACTTCCGCAGTCTCCGTTTACTCGATTTTATCCTTTTTTTCATTGCTAGTAACTTGAGCATTTAGCCAATTTAGCCGAATAAAAATTAAAATTAGAAATTCGTTTGCATTATTATCGAAGTAGGTCCTATTAAATAACAAAAGTTAAACGTTAGCTTTCATTGCGTGTCGACTGAATACAAAATGGTTGGCAAATGTAGGAATGCATCCTAGGTGTGTTTAAAATACATTGGAGAATTCTCACGAGATGGCTTGTTGGCTTATGTAGGACATCAGGAAATGTGGGGATTTTTAAGCATTTTTAATTCATTCTACTGTAGAAAATCCGAATTACTGTACGAACAAATTACTTTATTACAAATTTAACCGCGCAAAAGATATCGCTACGCAATAACTCATATTAGTGCCATTTTTCCAGAAAAAAAAAAAATTGTACAAAAAGTAACTCGAGGACAGAGTTCATTCAACCTACGTTCCGCCCAAAATGCAATTTTCTTATGTAGGCCATAGGATATGCTGTTTTAAATAAAATTTCATTTAAATTTATTATTATTATTAATCATAATTCGTGCAAAACTTAAAGGACATCGCCATGGTTATTTTTACAAGTAATTTTTCCGCAAGTTCTAACTTAAGAAGATTGTATATCTCAGCACTTGTGAAGCAATCCTACCAGATATGAAAAATTCGATAGACTGTCTCTTGTCATTGACATGGAAGAAAGATATAAGTCCGTAATCTTAAGATACTCCTTGCAATACAAATTATGCTTTAGAATCGATATAAGATACAATGACCCACTTCAGAACGAAAGTTATTGAAATCGATTTCTTTTCTTGCCGAATAACGAAGTAGAGATGAAATATATAGGCCCTATATATTTTTCGTGTTACTTACCTTAATCTAACTAAATCTTTTTCAATAAAATTTTAAATTATTTTATCGAGAAAAATATTCGCCTGCTAAATTAAATTGTCTTTCATGAAGTAAGTTTAATTTTTCATTTAATTCATTTTTATTTTGTTTTTTACCAATTTAAATTTCGAAATATTAAAAGTATTTAATTTAATATTCGATGTAATTAAATCACTGTTACTTTAGTAATAAATAAATTACACTGTAATCAGCTTTAAAAAAAAATTTAAAATTTCTATTTTTATTCGGTATTATAACTGTATTATTTTATTAATTCTAAAAAAAAAATTTTAATAATTTTTTTAATTATACATGGCCCTTATTTACTTATAAGTTGATTATAAGACGGCAAAATGACTAGCAAAGGACATATTCTGCGATATTTTTTCATCGTTTAAGAGCTTTTTTTTATTATGTTTTACTGCTTAATTTCTTACAAATTTAAGAAATTAATCCGCATAAAATAATGAAAAAGGTTTAAGAAAACAATAAACATTATTTTATTTTATATAGGCCCCATATATTCTCCAGAAGAAGAAGCAGATGTCCGATTTCTCAAAATGATTACTGTAAATCCCCACGCACTTAGAGGCTCACTCGAATCTAAAAAAATGTCAGAGAAGATTAGAAGAAATGCTTTATTTATTTCTACGAGTTAAATATTTAAAACAAGATTTTGGTTTGAATTAATTTATTTTTTATAAGCTTGTTTAAAGTTTAAAACTTCGCATTTTTGTTTTAATGTATTTTTTTTTTTCTGGCTAAAATTATCGGTGTTGCGATGTTAAGAATCTGGAAATGTTAACTGTTAAAATAACCTTGTTTAGTTTATAAAACGAATGGAAATTTTCGAGAATATGGCTTCAATCGGTTACCGATCGATAAAAATCGATTACGGTAGTTTAGTAACGATTATTTTACACGGAATCGGTTAATTATAGCATTCGTTACTTGAAGAAAATTAAAATCGATTGCGTTAATGACGCAAAAAATTTACCTGTCAACATAATCTCCTAGAAAAAGATAATTGGCATCTGGTGGATAACCCGTTTTGTCAAAATGTCGTAAGAGGTCTGAATATTGTCCATGTATGTCACCAACGATGTTGACAGGTGCTTCGAGTTCGACTAACATGGGTTGCTGCAAAAAGATTTCCCTGGAAACGTGGCACAGTTGACGGATTTGATATTCCGGTAATTGTACCTGCGAATAAACGAATACAGTAAGTAAACAAAACAAAAAAAAAAATTATCCTTATTACTAAAATAATGGAAGTAATTACTAAAAATAAAATGGCCTGGGATAATTTATAGATATTACTCTGCTAGAGTTCCTCCTATTCCTGTAAACGTAATGGATTTTCAGCTTCAATAAAATATTACCTTTCATAAAGTCGCAAAAGTTTTAATAATAAAATAACTTTTCGTAAATTATAGTGTTGCCGACTAACTCTTTGCAGGCAACATAATCGTGATTAAGTATGAATTTTGCTGATTGCGTTTCATTATTTATCTTGTAGTAAAACGAAGAATTTTTTTTTACAACGAGGTATTGCGAATGAGAAGAATTTTGCAAAGAATTTTAATGGGAACTTGTAAGATGAATGTGGGTGGAGTGAGGAATTAGTGCCGAAACCTATGCTCTAGTATTACTCTTGTTAAAGATGACAACTCATTAACTCTACTTCCTTTGATCGATATTTTCTAAAGAAAAGCTTTTTTTGTTTGATCGAACAGATTAAAAAAAAAATTCTTTTCGTGTTGTTCCATCTATAATGAGACTTAATTTATTTTCATGCCACGTCAGAAATGTGTTTCTATATTCTACACTTCATCTTAGTCGGCCTGTTACCGTCTTAGGTATGAAACAATAGATTGTTATATGAAAATTGTGGCACAAATTAGTCCTCTAAAAATCATCTGCGAGCCCAACACCATTTGACAAACAATGTAGAAGCATATTTCAGATGAGAGTCGATCGACCCGACACCGATGTCCAACATCATTTGACAAACAATGTAGAAGCATATTTCAGATGAGAGTCGATCGACCCGACACCGATCGATGTGAGGTTAGTATTGTTACTGTAAACGTAACACAAGCGTCATTACTACTTTCGTGTGCAACTAATCTATGTTAATATTAACAATAATAATAGAAATATACGATCGTATCTATAGCCACATAAACTTAGAATAGTCGTAGAGTCGCTCGAATAATTCACGCAATGGGAGGTAAAATAAATACAGCACTAAACAGCTGTGACCTTCCGAAACAAAAATTTTTATTTATTTATTTTTTTTCCTGTTACGATGATGGTAAATGTTTTATCACCGATCTCCTTTAGTATTTATTAAATTCTGCAAATATTTACAAAATAATAAATGTAGTTCTGTTTTAAATTAATGATAAATTGAAGCAGAAAGGCTCTTCAGTAGATTCGTGCTGTGAATAAACTCAAAGATAAAAAAAAAAAAAAATTTGGACTATTGACCTCATTTACGTATTAGAAACATTCTTAAGTGGAAAAATTCTATTTATGTTTATTTGATAAATGAGGACCGGCTCCAAATTCTAAAAAAAGATCAAGACATTAGTCAAAATTTAAGAAGAAACAGCACTTTAAAAGTGGGCCGAAATATTAAAAGATTAGTTAATTTTTTGTAACCTGTGAGTGTTCTCTTTAGTGTTAAATGTTTAAATAAATCAATGGATGAGAGAGATGACAAAAATTTAGAAATTTATCCAAGAAAAGTTATCTTTACGACCTCGTTTTGGCAATTTTAAGAGAGATAAGAATGCATGATTACAAGTTTGAAATTTCTTTTTAAAGCCTATTTTGTTATTTAAGAACCTCTTAAAGACTCCATTGTTTGGATAAGAATTACCGCATTGATATTCTCGGATCGAAAAGAGGATTCTGAAATTATTCAAACAAAAGTTTACATAACATTCGAAGGTGAAAAATCGCAAGACGTATTTTTAGAACTGAGCCTTTTATCACTTCGAAACTTGCTTGCGTTAAATCTTTAGGTAAGAACTGCCCCACCTTCGTGTCTCCAGGGTTGTGACACAATTTACGGAAAAAGTAAAAAAAAAAATAATTATTATTATTATTTTTAATAAATAATGAAAATTTTCTCATAAAATTAATTAATTATCTAAGTCGAAAAGCGTGTTTTCTAAAAATCCATACAAAATCAAATCTTTAAAGTTATCGAATTAAAATTTCTTTTTACTTTTAATTAAACGCATATTTGCAATTTAAATAAATTTGATTTTGTTCAAATGTTGATTGTTTTAATTATGTTTTTTTTTTTTTTCAGGATAAAAATTTAAGTTTCTATAGTTGAATTAATTAAATTTGTTTGAATAATGGGAAACATTTTAGAGTGAAATCCCAGATGGTATGTACAGATTTAAAAAAAAAAAAATGCTTAATTTTTTTATTATGAAAATCAAATAATTGATTAATTTTTTCATTTCGTTCCAAAGAAGTTTATTTATTTGTTTTTTTTAAAAAGTAATTTTAACAAACGTGGCCCACAGTTACATCACGACTACTATAAATTTAAGCTTTAGAAACTTGATTGGAGTGAGACGACAGTATTCATAAATTAATCTTTTCACTTTTATTAAAACTCGAATTTGAATTATTAACAAGTCATTTTCTCGATATGTGTCGAAGATATAATAATTAACTGTAGGGGAAGAAGTAAAGCGATGGAATTCGACTTAACGACTGAAAATTGACATCTGAGAAATTGTTTGGTTTCAATTAACGCACAGATGGAAAGTATAACTTATTATGGCGAAATTAGCTTCGACTTATTCGAAGAAGGAAACAATTTGTTGAAGAAATGTTTTCCTTTAAAAAAAAAAATACATTGTTAGAGAAAGAGAGAATTGGAAATTTGCCAAAGAAGAAAGAACTAAACTTATCGAGTTATCCGTTTATATTCCACTTTTTGTTAATTATTTTTTGCTGTTTTAATCGAGATTTGAGTGTTTTTCTCAAAGAAAAACGATAGAATATATTATACTGTTTATAAATCGATAAGTTTAAAGTTATTACTGTATATGCTTATGCAGTATAACTGCAAGTTCGTATAATGTACGATTACAATGTAGTATCAACAAATATGTCCGTTAGTTAGCCTCAGCATGATATATTGCTCAAGCTTCAATCAGAAGATAAGTGAGAAGTCGAATTCCAAACTTCTCTTTTCTCATTTTTATGTCTTTCAGAACAAAAATGTAACAAAAATATTTACTGTTCTGATCTGGGAGATCTAGATTAAGTCTGTTCATTCTCATTCGTAATGCCGGAATGCCGAAGAGTCTCCATGATAGTTGTCAAAACAATGTCTTGTTGCAGATTCAGATTTTGCTGACTTTCGAGCTTTTACACATAAAAAGAAAGTTCTAAAAAATCCTCCGAGAGATATTTCTTTATTATTTAAGTAAAAATATCGATTATTCTCTGTAAAATTTAGTAAAATTGTTATTTCTTCACATAGCAGATTGCTTATAAAAACGAAAAAAATTAGAATTTGTAATGATTTTATTCTCACAGAAAATTTAGTCAGTTAAAGAATACAATTTTTACTTGTTATTTTTACAAATTCAAATATTGTATTTATAAATATTTAAAAGCGATAATATAAATTTCAAATAGAGAAAATTAACATATTAAAAAATATGTTTCTTATCAAATTCGGACGAATATTTCAATGATTTACATATATTAAAATGTTATAAATCGTCTTTATTCTGTAACAACCGGTCGATTACGAAATCAATCGAAAGTAAAACATTTGCAATCTAAGAAAACATTCATATAAAATGATAAAATTTTATCAGGCAATGTTCATAAGCGTAATTATTACTCACTTGCATATTCATGCGTTAATATGTTACCTAATTTCCCGCTTTAAGTTCTGTAACGAAATTTACAAATTCAGAAATCCTAAATCTAGAAAAGGATTTCAAGGATTAGTAGCAAAACACGAGTTTAAATATCGTTATAAAATATATATATCGTGGTGCAAATATTATGTTATTTTTGGTATAAAAGTTCCTTTTTCTTTCGAAATTTTGTCCTGGTTTTATTTGAAATTGGGATAATTCGCTGTTTTAAGATTGAGCCGAAAACACTCTTTGTTTTGTTATATACTGAATCTAATAATCGCTTTCGTGTAAAATATCCTTTCTCTTTCACTTATAACTTTCTTTAATAATGTTTTTACTCCTGTTTATTGAGTTATCGGAGCAGTAAGCAGTTTTGGCTTGCAATTCGTGTTATCTAGGACAATTCCAGTCTCTATACATGGGGTCAGCCAAATAGGTCTACATTTTTCGAGTGTGTTTCTGGAATCTCGTTATGTTAACGTGCCCTTCGCACCATTTACTCAATAACATTTACTTCATCTCTCAAGAATTCTATTTTTTCTCGTCTGGAGTCTGCATCTTTTCACTTAATTTTACATTCCGCATTTTGAACGTGTAAGCAATAAATTCGTCAGTTTTATCTAAAATATACTTTAATTCCATAATCGAATTTTGTTAGATCTCTTCTATTATGAATATTATATTTTCACATCAGCTACTGATTTTTTATAATCAAAACATGAGAGGCTAACGAATATAATGTTTATCAAATCTCTAATTTTTCATAGGAAATTTAAGAGAAATATATTTTTATTTTTATGTTCTTTTTTCCATTAATTTTCTAGTCTGAAGGCTGATAACATTAATCTTATCTACTGTTACTATCAACTTGATATCCTTGGCAGTTAAAGGGGGATAATGAACTGTTTTTTATGTTTAATTTCCTTTATGAAACGATAAAATCACTTGAAGTGCTTTCTAAACTCGCTCAAATTTTAATTAAGCGAGCTAATTTTCGAAAATTATAATGATTAAAAAAAAAATAAATAAATAAATATTAAAAAAATTATCCAAAATTTTAGCATATGCATATAAATTAAAAGACATTATGCATTCATAAAGTAGTACAACAAATTCATATTTTTGTTGGAGAAAAATGTTCACTTGTCGTCATTTGTTGAAATGGCAAACTACCCAACGAATATTTCGTAATATGCAACCAGTTAGTGTACATTTATTAATTTTATGTTCTAGTTGAGAAGTATGAAAACTCACAGTTTACGTCAAGAACCTTCCAAATTTTCAGTGATGCGAGCCAAATAAGGTAGAAAAAAATAAACAAATGTATCTGTAAAAGGTTTCTCTGCTAAGTGCAAAGTAAAATGTAATTTTAAATTTTTGAGTTTCTTCATTCACGTCGAGTGAGAGACATTGAACAGTGAAATTATTTTCGTCAGAAAATTTGATTTTATTTAATATACTATTCATCGTTCTCCGAATTTTCTTTAATTAGTTCGCTTTATAAATCGTGAAGAATAATTAAATTTTTTGATTTTTTTTTAAATTATAACTTGCAATCCAGTTAACGCAGTGGTTCTTACTATTTTCGAAAAGATTACGAACCACTGCCTTAACTGGATTGCATTACGAGCCAAATAAGGTAGTAAAAAAAAATAAACAAATAAACAATTTATTTTTTTTCCTACCTTATTTGGCTCGCATCACTGAAAACTTGGAAGGTTCTCAACGTAAACTGTGAGTTTTCACACTTCTCAAACAGAACATAAAAGTAATAAATGTACACTAACTGGTAAGTATAAAGTTCGTTGCATATTACGAAATATTAGTTGGGTAGTTTGCCATTTCAACAAATGACGACAAGTGAACATTTCTCCAACAAAAATATGAACAGTTTTGATTGTAAAGAAAATTTGCGGTACGCTATATCACTAAGATCATAAAACAAACAACAAAAATATGCATGAACATGTACTTTACTAAAAATTATACATTAAATAACAGTAAAAGACATATTCTTAAGAACTGTAAGTAACTCTTTTAGAAAAATGGAACGTTTTTAAACCAAGTTTAATATGATGCTTGAACAAACTGTCTTTTGCAGATTTGAGCACTGTCAGGTCTAATATGTAAAAAGCTACCCTCCTCTCTTCATCAATATTCCTAAGTCTTTAGTTTTTATGTACATTAATGTTGAAAACCTAGCTCACACAAATATGATGTCGAAAACTGTAGCAAAATCTTAAGTGCTTTTGTGGAAGTCTGCTTAATAATTTATTCGAAAATGCAAGTTGAATCTTGTCTACATTATAAAATGCAACTGAGCAGTACGCTAAGGTCATAATTTCGCGGAACACTTGTAACACGTTCGCGGAACATCAGTGTTCCGGGGAACACGGTTAAAACCACTGAGAACGTAAGCTAAGCAAAATACAAATTATTGCAATGATTCTTGATACAACTATAGTATGTTCAATATCTATAATTATTTCTTACTATTAATTGAGTAACAGGACTCATCTGTTCAATCTAAAATATGAAAAATAATTATTTTAACCTTTAATGTTTATATTTAACTCATCCGTTCAAAACAATGAAAACTTTCTAGTAAATACACGGATTCTGAATGTTGTATAAAATATGTAAGTCTATATATATATAAATTAAATTTTTATCAAAATCTTTAAAGAAGCTAGCTTTTGTATTGAATAAATTTTGTATCAATATACAATAAACACATATTTTTTCTAAATATTGATACGTTTTATGATAAAGAATTCCATATTTAAAAAAATAATCAAAAATATAAGGAAAGAAGGAAATTTCTTATTTAAACATATTAAAAAATAATTTTTTAAATAGATGTTTTAAAAATTTAAACAATTATAAAATAATATTTTAAAAAAATTAGCACAAATAATCTGTCACAAGATGTGTTTTTCTTTTATAATGTAACACATAATATAATCATGTTTACATCTGGAAATATTAATTTGTATCATCACATTGCTGAAGAGTAAATATCACAAAATGAATGGGATGATACTGCAAAATATTTAAAGTATTTTTAATATGCATGTCTCATAATCTTTCCAGAACAATATTTGCAAAGAAACGAAAAGATATTAATTTATTATAATAAATATGACGTTGGTATTTATTAAAATAAATGAAGATGATCTTTTGAACTATAACAACAGTGAAACATATTCTGAATTTCACTCTCCAGCACAATTCGTTTTTTATTAATGAGAAATTTGTTCTCACTAAACAGATGTTCAGTTAAAAAAAAAAAAACTTTGGTATTTATTAAAATAAATGAAGATGATCTTTGAACTATAACAACAGTGAAACATATTCTGAATTTTTTATTAATGAGAAATTTGTTCTCACTAAACAGATGTTCAGTTAAAAAAAAAAAAAAAAAAAACATTTGTTCCAATCAGAAATTCCATTTCTTTAATTGATATTTTTCAATTACATCTCTAGAACGTTCTAGATCTTTTCTATAATAATTAGTTAATTTTTTTTTTTATCTCGAACAAATGCGTTTTTGCAAGAAATGCATTCCGGTTTTTCGTCGAGGGGAAAAATATTTATACTTCTGAAGTAATGCTGACAGAGATTATTGCATTTTTTTGAGAACTAAAATTTCGGAAACGAGATAAATTTTGTAAATTTTTTTTTGTTTTGGATAAATATAAGATGAGAAAAGATTTTGGCAAAAGAAACGCTTTGGCCATCTTTAGTTTTGATTTATTTCATCGATAGCGAAAGATAAAATGTCATTTCTACTTATTACATTTAATTACCAATTTCCAATTTCATGTAGTATAGTTTAATAATTTTTTTTTAATTATATTTTCGTCAGATACAGTATAGAAACAAATATAAGAAACGCATCTGCTTTTAAACTGTAGCATTTTCAATACGAAATTTTTTGTTTTGGATAAGTATAAGATGAGAAAAGATTTTGGCAAAAGAAACGCTTTGGCCATCTTTAGTTTTGATTTATTTCATCGATAGCGAAAGATAAAATGTCATTTCTACTTATTACATTTAATTACCAATTTCCAATTTCATGTAGTATAGTTTAATAATTTTTTTTTAATTATATTTTCGTCAGATACAGTATAGAAACAAATATAAGAAACGCATCTGCTTTTAAACTGTAGCATTTTCAATACGAAATTTCTGCAATCATATTCCTCAATAATTCTTTGTTAATCGCACGATTTATGAAAGAATAAAACAATAGCAATGCTTCCTCTATAGATTACGGAAAGACTTTAAAACTTCTCTTTTATATGATATGATATATTACAATCCAAAGCCTGAGCAAAATCTGTCAATTGTCACTCTTCTAAAGTAACTAAATCCGCTTACGCATCTTTAACAAAGCACAAAGACACAGTAGACAAAAAGAAATTTCGAAATAACTTTTGTAATATCCGATAAATACAATCGACAAATAGACAGAGTGATATTATTAGTTATTATTATTTTTTTTACTAAAGAAAAAAATATCATAGGCTACTTAAAACGTGTCTTACGAGTCTTTTATTTGGAGAGAAACAAACGTATTTTATGAGCTTGATAACATTATTTCTACACTTCGGAAAAATCGCTTGATTATTTGGGGGATTGTTATTACAGAACTCTTAAATTATAGATGAAAAATAAATATTTTTTGCTTTGAAGATTTGCATAATTGCAGAATTTATATTTTCCGTAAGTTAATAACACATTACGTTACTTTAATCTCATATATCTGACCACTGTCATCACCATGCGATAGCCAAGACACTAATTACTGTCATATTAATCAATTTTCAAGTAATGTAGTATATTTAATTTTTGATAAGTGCGGGTCTATTATTTGTTACAATTCATTAATGTCACACAATGCCTGATGCTATTTTGCAATTATGGAAAGAAAAATTGCTTTTTCTAATGAAAAAACAAAAGTTACAGTTGAATAGTTTTATGTAATTTCGAAAATTTTCGTTTAACCATCCTCTACCTATGCATTTATAACTGAATTTTGCATTTTAATGCTAATAATTATTTTTAATAGACTTTGATGTGATCTTATGCTAGGAAAGATTAATATAATTTTTGTGAATAGAATTCCAATTGAAACAAAAACGAAAATGTTTAATGAAGATAATAAAGCTTCATACTTTTCGATTTTTCTTCTACAGCTGATATGAATCTCAGACGTTATTGTTCAAACTAAATTCACGTATTTTACTAAGCAACAATAGGGAAAAAATAATTGCTCTTGCAAGAGATAAAAACAAAATACGTACAGTAACTCTAAAATTATTTAAGTATTTCAACTATTTTTGAAATATTGATAAAGATTGTTCATGAAAAACGAATTTTTAATTTTTACTATTTTCTAAAAAGAATTATCAAATTATTTCTCTGCAGTCCGAATAAGAATTTTTTTTTTATCCATTTTAATATTGAATTATTAAGAATATGGTTACAGATAATATATTAATTTGTCAAACATAGAATAATAAATGAATTAATTCCGATAATTTCACGCATTTCGGAGGATATTATCTTAAAATCTTGTACTAATTTATTATTAATTTTAATATTTTCCTAGTTTGAAAACTTTGTTCCAGATATTATTTTTCTAAATCTAAGACGAACCATATATGACGATGAGAATTATTCAATAAATATAGCAAAAAATAACGTAATTAAATTGTGAAAATTCGTTTAAATCGGTTTAATACGCCATATATAATGCATTTATTAGAAGACGGTTCTTACAAATTGCTTTAGTTATTTCATTTATTTTGATATATGGAATAAATAAAAACTGAAGATCATTCGGTAACAAATTTATACCAATGACTTTATGATGTAGAATTGTTATTAAAGAAAGATATAGAACAATTAGATTTGATTTCGTAAGAGTAATAATCCCTCTTTATTATCTACTGAATCACTCTTGTCTTATAATTATTAGATTGGCCTTTGTCGTATACGAATTGCTCGCACTACTGTTGCTAGATAAATATAGTTTTAAACAATTCTTAACCCTTTACATCCCACGGTATCAATTAAGAAACACTTAGGTTATTATTTTTCTTATCCGCTAGAAGTAAAGCATCGCTATATTCCCTAGGTATCTTCTTCTTCTTTTCTTATTAAAAGTATTTTTTACTGAAAACAGATAATTTGGGCATTATAGGGTTAAAGATTTTTGAAATGATAAAAAAAAACTCATCTGGAATATTAATACGTTGATTGAAATCCTAAGATATTGCATTATTATTATTAAAAATATTGTATTATATATCACGAATTTGTTCCTAATTTCGTTTGATAAATGTTGTACTGTACTATATATTAATAAAGAACTATCTGTAATGAGCGTATCTCTGGTGATTAGTCTACCTATAATAGATATTTATACTCGAAAATGAAGGCACAATGTCGTTGGAATAATGAGTAGAATAAGTTCAATTGAATTAATTGATTTTAGTTAAAATAATCACGTCAGTCGGGTGGCAGTACGGAAGTTCTACTCGAAACATCTTGAATATCACTAACAAATTTTTCAGGGAAGTCTGTGCAGGCCCATTCTGAGATCTCGGCAGTTCCTGATAAGCTTCAGAATGGCTCAGTAAACGATTCAGATGGTTTCATTATGGTGTTGCATTAGCCATATTTTCTAACCTGATTTAATCTAACCGGCTGCATGATCAGCAGATCAACATCATCCAATCATTAATTTGAACAATCCCCAGAGTAAATTAAAGAGATTAAAATGTAATTGCAATGAAAGTAGCGAAGCATTTGTTTCCATTATTAGGATACCGCATCTTCAAATTTCTTAAGAGAGGGTTCAGGAAGGATGCTTGTCGATCTCTATCTTTCACTATCTCTCATCGTATGTGTGTGTCCAATTCTTAATCCTTTATGAAGCTTTCAAGAACCCTGTCATTCCAAAAAGCATAAGGCTGAACTCACACGGATCACAACAGAACCACGCCACAACCACAAAACGGTGGTTGCTTGTGGACGGTCGTGAATTATAATTATATTAATATAGAAACGCATAATCTAACTCAGACGGACCACTAAACTGAAGTTGGTGTCGCAACTTGTGGTCGATATCATCCACAAAATTGTGGTGGTCAGTGGTTGAGCTCAACTCACACAGTGCCACATACCGACTACTAGTCACCAACAGCGCTTCCTGTCAATCAGCAATCGGTAACGGATTGTGCATATAAGTGGTTCGCGAGTGGCTGATTTCGGCCACAATCCAACCACACGGTAACCACCGTTTGTGGTTGTGGCGTGGTTCTATTGTGGTTCGTGTGAGTTCAGCCTTAGATTCCGCCATGGCCATTAAATGATTAGAGTATATATATATAAATAGTCCTATAAACTACTCAACTAATCGCAGAATATTGCATTTGTTCATCTCTTTCTAACCTAATTTAATAATTCAAACTAATCTGATGATTAGAAATAATTTTTTTACTTTGAGGATCCTAAAAAGAAATTCAATGAAATCTGAAAAACAGGATCCAATCCAACAATGGAGCCACTGAATACGTTATTGAGAATTATAAATTAACCCTTCCAATACGTTTATGATTTCTTCAGAAAGTATTACATTTTTTCTCGTGAGCCTGTACACTGCATTAAATACTGTTTTTATTTAAAAAAAGAAAGAAAGGATTACATTAACAAAAAATCAAAAATATCCACTTTTAATCATAAAATATTGAATAGTTGTATACAAGAATATATATCTTCCATATAATTTTTTAAATCAATGTATTTATATGATTAGTATCATTAAACATTTCTTTATGCAATAATTTTACAATTTTTTCCTACAATTGTTGAACAGCACGATTATCAATCAAAGCAAAAATTAAATTCAAAAATCGTCAATTTATCATCGTTTCATGAACATTGAAGTTTATCATTAAATACTAAAATTTTTAGATAGATTGATTATATATATCTTTCCAGAATGAATATTCAAAAGCATCCAATAGACAAACATTTTTTCATTCAAACTAGTTTATAATTTGAAATTAATTGTAAATTGTTAATTGAAAAATTCACCATCATTTCTGTCCTCGTTTAAAATTTTTAGTATGGTTTAAGAACATAGTAAAGCATATATGATATCTTCAGATGACTCCATGATGAATAAATGATCAGGCTATGTAATCTCAAAGAAACACTGATACAAAATAAAATTCCAAATGAAATTAATACAAGTGACCCTCGATTTACGAAGCCTCAAATTACATAGTTTCAAAATTACGAAATTTGTACCTTTATAGATTTTGTTGTTTACGTGAATTTCTACGCGTTTCTAAAAGCTTCTGTAAATAGAACAAAAGGGACCATCTGTGTGTGTCTCCCTCTGTCATTGAAAAGTGGATTGATGCTTCCAGAAATTTTACTTCAAATTACGAAGTTTTGAATTATGAACTAATATGGCGGAATCTAATCCAGCGTAAATCGAAGATTTACCTGTATTCCCACAATGCAAAATATATAAATTTAACAATTACAGTATATAGTAGATTTCAATTTTTCAGAGTATAGGATCAATACGGTAACGGATAAAGAACAATAGATATTAATAAAATTATTATGAAAATTTTGGTTTTTGATAATATTCAACATTAAATATCTCAAAAAAATTATCAGTTTGTCAAAGGTGATGGAGTTTGTGCTTATTATAGATAATTTGAAACGTTTTAAAATAATGTGCAGTTGAATTTAATAATTTTTCTGCCAAACTTGTCAAATGTTGGAAAGTTATTGCCTGACCAATTATATAAGTATGTCATAGTATGGCAAAAATGTGCCTGGCTTAGAAATGATACCAATGTACCATTCATACGACTGTATAAAATTATTATTTCTATGATATATAGATATAATATTATCGTTTAATGCAAATGAATTTATTTAGAACAAATTTAGGTTATGATATTAAATTGTTGTTACATTGGCATGGCTTTATATTGTGATCGGGTCAAAGAAGCTTCGAACAAAGTGAGTCATAGGAGTCTTTCAGTCGCGTATAGCGGAACACACCGTAGCTAAAATCGCCTTTATTGATCATTATCAGCTTGATGGATGTTCTAAAATAGAGTAAAGCCACAGGATTTATATGCTCCAAAGGCTGGTTTCAGCCAAGCGAGTTGTGATGAAAGAATTGCTACCACATCGCTTTCCAACGTACTGACCATTACATATACTGAAATTTATTTTCTGAAAATAGAAATTTGCATTTTTTTTTTTTATAAATTCTAAAAAAAACTGGCGATCAACAGTAATCTTATTTCAATGGAAGACCTGAAATTGTGATAAGTTAAAGAATCACAGTCTATAACTAGAACTAGAGTTTTAGATGAGATTGCAGGCTAAAAAGAATTGAATTATAAAATTTTATGCATTATGTATTAAACGAATTTAGAAACATCATTAGTTTTGCTTTTTATGTACAGTACTATGAATCATTTTTCTCCCTCTCTCTGCTTATCATGTTGCATATAAATAATTCATAACTTTTCTTCATTTCCCTTGGAATAACAAATTTTTAAACATTTCCATTCGCTTAAAAAACAATACGAGTCTCGAAGATGTTTCCATACTGAATGTGATTTTTAGAGTTCACTAACTCTTTCTAGCTTCAACATAAATATATATGCATTCAAAGCACAATCTATATAACATAGATTATGCTAAAAATGCATATATACCCATATTGAACCTACCTAAGTTAATATTGTAGTATTTAAGAATTTTCTCACACAGCACAATTCCAATATTATTTCATAAATAAATTCCAGTTGATTTTTAAAATAATTATGAATTCATTTAAAATTTTCACAAAATTAATAATACAAATATAATTATTTTCGTGTTTTTTCGATATTTACGACAAAATTAAATGTACAAAAAAAGATTCTAGATTCGGCTATATAACTCAATCAGCCAACAAATCGACCGATCTAACGCTTTTAAGATGGCCAATTCAAATATAAAAACAATAAATATTACTTTAAAATAACAATAAGAATTGAATATTCAATACTATATAATTTTTATAATTTGCAGTTAATTATACGGAATATAATAGTAACTTTATTTACGTATCGTTATGATTCCAAATGCTTTATCCATTACGATGACCATTAGTTCAATAATTAAGCTTAAACTGGGGTTATTAATTGGTTCTAATAACTAATAATTGTATCTACATCTATCCGAATATATAGATATGTTTATTAATTAATTCATCCGTTGATATCACTCACCTCATTTCCTCCATTAAGTGAATTCCTACACTAATTGAGATTTCTCTGTGAAAATTTTTCACTGGCAAAGAGGAATTATATTATAGGGTATAAGTAGAAAATAAATGAGAATTTACGTATTGTTTTCGATAATTTATTTAACAGTATATGCAGGAACTATGATAATGCAATGCGCTATGGCATTTTAATCCTTATCTCCGCAAAAATAACACGAATTATCTATCATTCCAGGATATTGTCCATATCAAATAATCAATTAGTTATTTATATCTTTAATATGAATGGATATTCAAACGAAATTCAATAAGAATATTCTACATACAGTATATTCATTTTATAAGCACGTTCTACATAGATGTAGAATCTTGTGTAAATGGTCTACGAATTCATCTCAGCAGTTTCATGTTTGAATAAACGTCTATTTTCTGTTTTAATTCACGTTTATTAGTTTCGATTTCAAGATTAGATAATTATAAATGCACTGTCAGTATTATTCTTAGGAAGTCATAAATAACTGTCAGTAGTCAGATCAATACTCGTCTAATGAAATGTTACCCTCTACTGATAACTTTTGCAAATAAAGGTTATGAGTGATATTATTCAGAATCAGGAAATATGCAATGCATACTTTTTTCCAGTTTCATATTTTTCCTAGGGTCAGAACATATGATGCATAATATGCAAAGTTTTTCACGAAGAATTTGTTACAGATATGATATTAATGCATACAGATTATGAAATCCGTCAATGTTTTATATTCATCGTAACCTATACAAATATTCAGAACCATATTTGAGGACATTTATGATGATAAAAACCCTCAAACTATCTTTAACATCATATGTTAAAATTAATAATTGTATTTTTCGAATTCTTCATAACAAATTTTGTTGGAATTACTCTTAACTATCAATATATCAATGAGTTTGCATTCGTAAATAAATCTACAATAAAATTCTAGGTTACGATTTGGAGACTTCTCTTAAAATAATTTCTGGATACTTTACTCAACATGTAATCTGCATTGTGTGGATGACGCTTTCCATTATATTCATTGGGATATGAATCTCTACCTATTTCTTTTGGAGTTATCAAAAAGATCACCCGTACAACAGTAATCAATTCGCACACTATTCCCGAGTTGCAAGTGTAAATTGAGACTGTTGCTGACAGATCACGACTCTGTGATTTATTTGCTGCGAATTCAAAATATCGGAGTTTCTTATATGAAAGCCATCATGACCATATCTAGAATTTTATATGGTGGAGGAAATTTTGAAAATTGTAATCATATTAGTAAAGATTGTTAAGAAAAAGTGTTTCTATAAATCCTCTTTTAATATGGCCGTGAAAGACAAGTCCATAAACATATCCTCCATGAAAGAAAGCTTTTATACTTATATTATATCCTTCCGAATCCTAAAAATTGTAAAAAATTTTCACAAAACCATGTGTTTTCCTGAATATCCCTGTTTGAATATCACTGTTAAAGACTGATATGCCTAGAAAAAATTCCGCATTGCTCGTATGTTATTTGATTTATGGAAATGTATATATAATCATATACACTATATAGTCATAAATCAATATAGTGCATATGTGCTCATATAATTTATGCTCTGCGTTGTATAATTTTTTAGTATTTTGATAAAATTTAACCTAAAAATATTACTTTAAGATTTATTTATGCACAGTTTAACATCTAAAATTATATTTTTACTAATATGATTAAAATCAGAATAGAAATATCGTAAGCTATAAAAAATATAAACTTGTGTGACTTACGATATTTCTATTCTGATTTAAGTCCTATAGCAACGTCAAATCAATGTGCCGACAGGAATTTTATTCTCTATGATGCGAAGTACAGTAAATTTTGTCAAGGCAAAAATAGATTTGAAAACAATTTCAGTTACTTTTCATATCTTTTCAATGAACTTCGTGAATCGTTGATTCTCATACAGTACCAGTGAGACGTTTCTTATGAAAATCACTGATTTTCATATCAAATGTCTCACTGGTTCTATATATAATAAATAATGAGAACATATATAACTTTACTGTACATATTATGAATTTTAACACTGATTCAATTTTATTTTTATTTAGTTATAAATTATTAACTATTTATTGAACAAAGAGTAGGCCTATTTACATTGATGTGAAAAGAAATTTTTGAAAAAAATATATTTTTTGATGTCAATAATGTTATCAATGCGTTTCATGCTTATCAATGTTTCATTTCTTTTACACAAAACCATTTTATTCGGATAATAATGTCCTAAAAAATGGTTGTAAAAAACTTATATATTAATTATTCCTCAGAAGATAAAATGATCGATGAAAAATCCACTTATAATGAAGAGTTATAACATTTCATAATAAAACTCGATAACTCACTTACTGAAATTGGATATTTTCAAATTGGCAATTAAATATTGGAATTCTTGTATAGATTTTGATGTTAGAAAAATAAAATATATCTTACAATAATTACAAACCATACAAAGTTATGAGTCCAAGGATGAAAACGTACAAAATTAATCTTTAAGTTATATACTTTCTACTCGAAATCCTATACTTATTTTAATATTTATCATTTTGCAAAAATATGGATTTTAATATTTTTAACGTTTGACGTATTAGAAAACAGTTAGAAAGCAGATTTTAAAAAAAATCTAACTAAAAAAATCAATACATATTTATATCGAACATTTTCGATGTGAAAAATCTAATATGTCGCTTCCTATGCAATTATTTAATCCTTAAATAAGATATTAATGTGCAATTTATACCATTAAAAGTTTCAAACATTTAAACATTTCTTTTTCGATATATTAAACTGCTACTAGAATATTGTGGAATATAAGGATTTTACTTATTTAACAAGTTTTTCAAATTAAATTCTGTATAACTTATTAATGGTTATAAACTAATAAGATTTATTTTATGTATTTTAACGTCTAATAAATTTATTCTGAGTTATATCATAGTTTAGAATTTTTAGATTCATTACACATACAGTTTTTTTAATAGTAAAATAATCGATTGTATATATCAATATGCAAATACACTAATTAAAAATTTTTACAAAGTTTATAAAATTACACTTCTGCTATTTGCTTTCATAAAGAAAAACTTTTTTAAGATAACATTTTCCATTTAACCCGTTTTAAATTCGTTTCTAAAGTCTATTCACATGCAATATACTGTCACAAAAGAAATTCGCATTTGTAAACATGTTTTTCATTGAAAAAAAAAGAGAATCTTATGAAGTAATTGAGAAAATTTCCTGAAATCGTCTATGTGAATAGCGTTTGTTTTAGAAAAACATCATTTGATGCAATGAAAATGCTGTTATTGATGATAAAAGCTACTTAAGTTGATAGTAAGTAGAAACTTCGATGGTACAAATTTATACTTTAAGAAACCATTAAAAGTTATTTCGCAAATCGTATAAATTTCGCCAAATTAATTTTATTTATTTTACAAAATTAAACGATTGTTTAACCAGTTATAAATTACGTTTTAAATTTGAATGGGGTTGATATAACTTTATGAGAAACGAACGTGAACTGAATAATTTCCAAATTGATCTAGCAGAAGAGAGAATTAGGCCACGTTAAAATTATGCTAAATTATATAACCAGGTCAAATGACTCTTCATTTATTAATGTTTTTAAACATTGGCTTTATCATCAAATCGTCTCGAAACACGAAAGAGTTTTAGTTCGTCTCCAACTTTATATAGCCTATTCACCAGACTAATTTATTTTTTAACCATTAACCTATTAATAATTTAAACTAAATCATAATCTAATTCACTAGAGTTTTTTCTTTATAAAAAGCATACAAACGTCACTCATAATTCAATCATATTTTTTAATAGCGTGAAAATTCTCGTACCAGTTCATGAGAAAATGGTTTTTATTGCGCAAAAAAAATACACTAATAAAGTAAATGGTTAATAAATTAGCGCTTTAATTAATTAATTAAAATATGCTACGAAATATTGTATAAGTTTTCAAGAATATTTAATGGAAAGTTGACAAAAATTTTATCAACTCTGTCATCAGCATCTCTATAGAGTTTGCATCCATTTTAGTGATTTATTAATTGGCCAACTTCGAAAAGAAAAAAAAAGTAACCTTCGCTAAAAATAATCTTAAAATTATAGGGTTTTTATCTCGCCAGGTTTTATTCTATAGAAGAAATTGTAAATTTTCTAAATCGACAAGATAATCATTATTATTATTTGAAAGATTGATGGATGCACTGTTGATAACTTCCATTCCCCAGATGTCATACTTTAAATTATTGTAACTGGATCATTTCTATAAATATGATTTATATTCTTATTCCTATAATTTCAAGATAGTTTTAAATACAGAAATAAAAATGTCTTTTTTTCTTTTTTTTAATAGTTTTCCTTCGATTTTTCTTCAGAACATTTAAGGTCGAAAATCGAATAATAAAAGCGCAATATTTGTTAATATGCGTATTTATGGCATTCGTATAATAATAAACAAAGAGATTTTTTAGCAGTTAATGCGTTAAACAATTCATAAATATGTAATTGCCAGTTAAAAAGTTTTATTTTTCGATTGTAAAGATAAAGCTTAATTTTGTTATATTTTTAACTTAAGATCACTTAGTAGCATTTGTTGTTCCGAATTTTTTGTGCGCTCGTATTTGTTGAATAAAACATGAAATGGAAATATATTTATACGTTTTTTTTTTTATTTTATATAAAAGTTTTGAAGAACATTAACTGTGATATATGAGTTATGATAAAGTAAAGGTAACGAATACAGAGATTCGGAATTTGTACCAAAAAAAAAGTCTCAACTAACAAATCATTCGTCGATGCATCTTATCTTTTATGGAGCATATAAAATGATATTTATCTTTCCCGAAAAGTTATCTCCAAGGTCGAGAAAATGCTATAAGGCTAGAATATTTCGTGCTTTTTTTTTATCAATTAAATTTTTGTGTTTTGATATGTGTAATAACGCTAGAGAAAAGATAAGAAAAACAAAAGTTAAAGTTCACTTTTGACAATATTTCACGTGACGTCAACCACCAATGTCACCTCTATCTCCACAAAAACATTGTCATCGATCATTTCAGCTTGAATAGTTCGTAAAATGTTAATAGAAAGAGACGGGCGCCGACCATCAAAATGAATATCCAAAGTACATTGTTTGTTTATTCTCACGAGAATATGTAAAAAATAAAAATAAAAAAATCGTGCTTTTTCTGAGAGAGAAAAGAAACTAAGTACTCCCTCCGAAAGTTTCTTTTCTCTCCCAGCAAAAGCACTTATATATCTGTAAAAAGTAAGTTTCGTTAAGTCTATTTCTAACTTATTTTAAATCAAGTCGACGATTCTAAATTTAAAATGGCCATTAATAACCTTAATAACTAGAAAAGATCACAGTTCAATAATCTAATAAAGTTTGATTTCTCAATTTAACATTTCTCTTACCTTTTATTAGTGCACTTTATATTTAAGACACATTTAGGAATATTAACATGCGTATCTAAAATGTGTTAACATTCGAAGTTAGTAGAAGATCGAAGATTAGTGGCAGCACGGAAACATAACTAATTTTCAAAACATGCTATTAATAAGAATTTTAATTAATCATATATATTAATAGTCAAATGTGGCTAGCTGGCTGGATGTCTCTTTTTCGGTTGAATTACTGTACCGATTTATATAAGTAGCGTATCTTTAGGAAGGCCTAATTTTTGGACGTCTGCGACAGCGAAATTATTTGTTGTTGTTAATAATTTAAAAATTTTATTAAAATTGTAATTCCTCTAAAAAAGACAGAATTTGCAGATGTCGCTGTAACATAATAATGGATGCCATTTTATGATTCTCTCAACGATGGATTCCCTACACGAATTCGGAAGTGTTTTTCGTCGTTATATACAGTATTATAAGATTATATTTTCGCTCATTTATATGAGCGGGTAATTTCTAGTAAATATTATCGCCGAATGCATTTCTTAGAAGGTGTATTTACAAAATATTATGTTGCTTACATAAACCTACGAAGAGATATCTGGATCCATAAAGCAACTTACATAAGATGTGAAGACATGTCTTGGGTATTAAATTTATCCTTTCATTGAATAAAAGGGTAGACTTTATCCGGATATCAAATAAAATTCTATTCTCTTGAAATTGTTGTACGTATTCCAAAATGTTTTCGTCATTCTGTTCAATATCGTTTAATAGTATTTTTACTATTATTTTTCTATATTTTAAAAATTTAACTTGAACGTCGAAGGCGTTATCAAATTATTGATACATACTTAAAAACTTACACATTTTTAAGCATGTATAATACATTAAAATGTAGTATTTTTACTATTATTTTTCTATATTTTAAAAATTTAACTTGGACGTCGAAGGCGTTATTAAATTATTGATACATACTTAAAAACTTACACATTTTTAAGCATGTATAATACATTAAAATTTCGAAGTTTGATAAACAATATCCCGTATCGTTGGAACGAAAACTCAAATTTGTTACAATATCTTTCAAAATACAATTTAAATATTGTATTATATTGAAAAATTCGAGTTTATT
This sequence comes from Olivierus martensii, assembly GCA_000484575.1. Taxonomy (NCBI): domain Eukaryota; kingdom Metazoa; phylum Arthropoda; class Arachnida; order Scorpiones; family Buthidae; genus Olivierus; species Olivierus martensii. The sequence continues at coordinate 41,627 of AYEL01070038.1, forward strand.
ATCTATAAAATTCGGTAATAATTTTAAAATTTGATATAAAATAATTTTTTTTTTTAAATTCGATATAATGTAAACGCATCATTGCAGAGAAACTAAGTACTTGCAATCCAATTTTTGTTTATTGCTGGCATAATCAAAAGATATTTTTGTAATTTTGGTATAATAAAATCTACAGACAAAGATGATATTAGCTGGTTTATGTTTACTTCCGAAAGCAATTCCATCGTAAAATACAATGTTATGATAAACGAAGTTTTAACTTACTTCCTCGTATTGTAAATTTACGGATGTTGACAGTATAAAACTAAAAGAGTTTTAACTGCTCCGGAAGTAATTACAACGAACTTTAACTTATATTTTATTTTTACTCTGCATTAAACTTCCTAATTTAAATTATGAGTTGATTATATTCAGTGAGTTAAGTGGAGAGTGAACGTACTTTTTATTGATTTCGAACACTTTTTAGGAATGATAAGCCAAGATCTTAATTATTTTCCGATAAAACTATTAATCTATAATTGAATTAAAGTAAGAACACGTTAGGCGAGATTTTTCTCTCTCTTAGAAACACGCAAGGCATTTTTACCATGCGAAATAACCACATGTACGAACTTGTTAGTGAGATAGAGAGAGAAAATTCGATTTGAGCAGTCGATAAAACATTATTTAATGTACAGTGAGTAAATTGCTGTTCCATACGTGTTTTTAATTACTAAACTAAATCTCCACGTTTAAAACTCGAAATATGTAACTTTTAATCCATCGTTCCAAAGTATTTCCATTGAACAAACAACCTCTCTTACATGTAGACACTTTACGAAATCAAATATAAAGTGAATAATGGATGTCAGAGTGGTTTATTTGCTGAAACGTGTTTGTTCGAGACTTAATATGGAGGAGAAGCCATCTAAAGATAGTTTATAATATCTAGAGCTACGTAATCAAATCGGGATTATACGTTACTCTATCATTTTCATCATTTAACGATGATAAAATTGTGAAAATAGCTCTCGAGAGATATGCTTCTATATTTAATTCATAAAAAAAACATTATACTATTCAGGTTGTAAAAATCCTTGACTTTTATACGACCAGACTTTTATATGGATAAAAACAGTAAGTTTCATTCAGATTGCATTCTTACCAAAATGAAATATTAAACGAAAGTGCGTAGCATATAAGTTACTGCACCGTTCAAGTTCAAAAAGTGCATTCGCCTTTGCATGTTCCACACGATTTAATTATCACTAAGTAGAAACGTGGGAATAATCACGTTTTAAAAATTAATCGTGACATTAAAACTGGATAAAGTTATATTACCAATACAACATTTTAATTAATTATTTTCGCTGAATAAACGGTAATTGAATAAATATTAATGCTGGCATATTAAAAATTTAACAATTGATTAAAATTGTGTTTAATAATAATTCAAAATAAAATCAAAAGTTTTCTTTCGATAATTTTTTTTTAAACTGGATCCAAAACATATAGAGGTAAGAAAGCTAGATTTTTGATACTGTTCCAAAATTTCAACAGTAAACACAAGTATATAACAGAGAAGATTATTTTGAAGAAACAAAGCAGATGTATTTTGTGACATATTATTTTTACGCGATCTGAATTTTTAATTTTTGGTTACATAATATTTGTCGTGATGAAGGTGGAGAATTATAGTCTAGTTTTCTCTGAACAGCACTATTCCTAATCGATCGATATGATGTAATACAGTAGTTTCACGTATTTAATGCGAAAATATTTTTCCTTACCTAATGGCTCTGTGATTTTTTTGAAATATTAGCATCAGAAAAAAATTTTTTTTTCGTTTTTCCGAGAGTACTTCTCCAGTCATCGATTTTTTCTATATCAGTGATTGCGTGATTGCAGCCACAGTTCAATTCTGATTTGGATATATTCGCTATTTTTAAGAGTTCTACTCGACATTTAAAAATATTAATTCTGCTGCGGATTGAATCATTGTTTTTGATATTAGTCTGCAGTTTGAGAACTGCAAATTTGTTTTTTTTTTTTTTATTATGCGTTTAGCCGAATAAATAAGTTGCCATTTATTAAACATGCACGAATCGTGCGACGGTTTGTTAGTTTTTGTTAATAATAAAGCCACCTGTATTTTGACAACCGCCAAATTTAGTGAACTTAATCTGTAATACATAATTGTTTAAAAATTACTTTCAATTTTTTATTTGTTATGTAACAGTAATAAGCTACGGTTTATCAAAGCGAATCTTCTCTATTCTAGAAGAAAAACTCAGTTTACTTTGATTTTTCAGGAATCCCTGTCGTAGAATTCTTGGATAAAGTCCAATTATTCTATGATCAGAATTCGACGTGGAGATATTTTATGCTCCTACTTCTTAAAACTCGAAATAAAGGCCTACATTATTAAAATCTGTCTTCTATTTTTATAAGTAAATATGGTATGACCTATATTCGATTAATGCGCACTTTATTGGAACTGCTCTTTTCTCCATACTTGATGACAGTACCACCTGTCTCTAACGACCGTGATCGACAGAATGCGACACGGAATATTTTATAACCGTGACATACATGCATCGAAACTGTGCATGGGAACATTTCCAGATTTTGTACGCTATTTTATGAGTGATGTAAGTGGCCTAACGGATCTAGTTCATTCTCTGATAGAGCATATCTATCTATATTTACACACGAAATCGGGTTTGGTCTGAATAACGTGTTATATTTAAATCGTTGTTTATTTTTCAAAATGGCGACTTTTTTACCATTTCGAATGCGTTAAGCAATTTGATTTACTTAAAATTAACTAATAATAATTAATTTTAAACGAGTTTATTGATGTTTATTAAAATCGTTTCTGTGGAGATTTAGATGTTTGTAAATATACTTTGAGAATTAATATTCTAAGTGAAATTCTTACGTGATTCAAGTAAATTTTGTACATTTTCATTTTCAAGAAAATATTTATTACAAAATCTGTTTAAGATTATCATAATTTGATCTCACTAGATGATGCTATTAAATAATAACGTGGCATTTTTTTATACTGAAATTCTAAAAAGTAACTTTGTTATTTTTGCTTTTATTTTCGGACGATATCTTGACAAAGAGTAGACATCATTGTAACAGTATAATAGAGCATTATAAAGATCAATACAGTATATGTATTTATTATATTTTAAGTAATTAATTCTTACGCAAATTCTAAATCTATCGATACGTATGGACAGAACTAAGAAATGTGAACAGCATTCTTTCTGTAAATTGAATATGTTATAATATAAACTAGAAATTACCCGCTCATATAAATGAGCAGAAATGTAATCATGTGATTTAATCGAATAATATTGCATATAATAACAAAAACACCTCCGAATTCGTGTAGGGAATCCATCGATAAGAAAATCGTAAAACGGCATCCATTATTATGTTACAGCGCCATCTACGAATTCTGTCTTTTTAGAGGAACTACAATTTCAATGTAATTTATATTCTTTAATTTTTAAATTATTAATAACAACAAATAATTTGGGCTGTCGCAGACATCCAAAAATTAGACCTTTCTAAAGATACCCTATTTATAGAAATCGGTACAGTAGTTCAACCGAAAAAGGGACATCCAGCCAGCCAGCCACGTTTGACTATTAATATATACAGTATATGTGATGCTATCCACAAAGTATCATTTCCAAATATTGTTTATATTATATTAAAAGCATCATTTTATGAATATAATTTACCCAGGAAGCGATTTAAATATTTTATTTTAAGCATTTAAAAAATGGCATTTAATGAACACTAATGCAATATTAAAATCTTTTTAATATTTGCATCAAACGAATAATAAAACTTGATTTTCTCTCTCTAAACATATGTTTTTTTTTTAATTTTTTTTATAAGAAGGGCTGATTCGTTTATAAAATAACGTTATTAAAATATGTTATGGTAAACAGTTAAAATATTTTTAATGTAACATATTTGAGAATTAGTTAGAGTGAGAAAGAATTCTGGCAAACGTCAGCTATTCTGCAATACATCTGACGTAATTCAAATAAAAGTTTCATCAAAAATATTCTTAAATATTTTAAGAAAAACTTTTTTTTTGTCTTCTTTAATTTCCTGTAGAGAGTAGAAAGGAAATTAAAGTTTTGATACAAGTTATGTGCAATACTTTTATTATTTCTCGACTTTTTTAAAATTAAATTTATTAAACGTGTGCAAATGCTAAATGAGATTTAGACGAGTAAATAATTCCACGTAATTTTGAATTAAATTTTTCTGCAAAAATAATCATTTCAATTTTACAGGTCGTCCTGTTAAATTTTATTTGGAGTCGTAAAGTGATTCTTTGGTTAAAAAAAAAAAAAAAAAAAAAAAAAAAAAAAAAAAAAAAAAAAAAAAAAAAAAAAAAAAAAAAAAAAAAAAAAAAAAAAAAAAAAAAAAACAATTTGGTGTACCATAAATGATGAGACTCTCCGAAATCGTCGTCTCTAAACACATTGCAATTTTGATTTGCAGCATCAGAAATCGATTTTTCGGATTTTCGGATTGATAAAAGGCCAGAGTGAACGTTCTTGAATTACTTTACGACATTCGATCTCTGTAATTACTTAAACGCAATTTCTATATTAAAAAAAATTCCAGAAAAAAATGCGATCTTTTTCTCTGCATATTAATCAGTCTACTGTACTCCGAAAAATAGCAAATTGGCCAAATAAATGATTTTAAAAGGGAGCAAAGTCTGTAAGAGGAAAGTAGGTCGCAGACAATAAAAAGTAAAAACTACGGAAAGACGAGTAAACATCATTTAGATTATTTTACTTCCTGTGATCTTTTTTTAAATGTTTTTCTCAAAGTGCAAGGTCTCGTCTCTTGTCTGACCTAGATAGAATTAATGTAAAGAATGATATACCTGATTGAATGATTTCTTTTAATGAGAAAATGGAACTCTTAATAAGCCGTAATATCGGTTCTTACCAGAAACGATCGATCAAACGTATGTAAACTGAGATGCACAGTAATTAGACATAAATTTAAATTACATAAATATACGCCACTAATTTTACACGAAAATTTTGGAAGTATTCGTGACTAAATCTGATTATTCGTTTGCATGATGCAGAGCCAAAGCATAAACACTTTTCGTTGTTTCCACAGGAACATAATAAGAAATTATTACGTAGAAACATTCAATTAGATGTGAAATCTAAGTATTTTATATGTGCATAACTCGTATTACCTAAGTTAAATTTAATTTTAATAAAAATTAGGCAACTCTCTATATATATATATCTAACAGGAATGTTACGTAATTGCTATGTTCTAATCCATTCTTATTATCCGAATAATCCAATATTGTTGTCAGATAGATAATAAATATTCAAATAATTCCAATTTCTAGAATGATTGCATAATAGAGAGATGCAGATAGTTAAATATTCTATTACATCGATAAAATTTAGTTACAAAAGAAATATTTAAATAAATAAGAAATTTTCGTTCGTATAATTATTTGAGATGGAAATATACATAATTGTAAAAATATTCTGATAAATTTTACTATATTAATTAGCTGAAAATATGTTAGATTATAACAGTAATTCCTCATCGTTTCACTTCGAGGAAGTTCACAATGCTGAATAATCAGACTGAGTGAGCATCCACTCGCATGCTCCGTCGAAATTCTTGTTATGGTGAGGTCCTCGAACCTTCCATTTGGCCATAATATATATAAACAACTTCTAGATTGTTCCGTAGATTTAATGATCATCTGTCAATAAGATTTTGAATTATATTCAAAATAAATTTATCTAAACTGCATTACGATAAATAATAAAATTATCTGCGATGGTAGCCAGGCCATATCTAATAATAACAATGCAAATTTTTAGATAAGCAGTAGATAATATTGAAAATAATCGTATAGAAGGATGTACGGCTAGAGCCTATAGACTTAATGCCTCGAATGTCATTCAAGTATGAATAACAAACGAGTCATTCGACAACTTTTAATATCTTTACATAACCGTTTTTATGCTTAGTATTAATCAATATAATCCACAGGTTGCAATTTCGATCAAAGTCAAATGCATTCTTTCGTCTCATACATTGGATGAATGCCCACAAGGGTCAAATCTCTTATGATAATCGAATCCTGTTATGTCTTCAACCGATTTCTTTCTTTTTTTCTTTTAGAAATATCGTATTATGTCTATTTCGATAGTTCCAAACTGATCAATTCTTACTTACCTGTTTTCTGGGTGTTGTCCTGACGGCGAGCAGCTGTTCGATTACTTTATCCACATTCAATTCGACTTTGCAGTTCACTTTGTTAGTCATTATCTTCCCCCAATGGGTATGTGTATTATCAGATATACCACGACTCTTCACGCTGTATCATTTCACAGATCCGTTAACATAATCAGAGCTCCAGTAGACAATTTAAAAAAATACAAACACCAAGTGTCACAGTGCAGTTGGTATGCAGTCGGCCATGCCTCTTCCAGAGGAGCAGAGTGTAGATGGTGTGGTAAGAGTGAGGAGCAAAGACGGACTGAGATCACGTGTAACTGTTACCTAGCAACTGTTGGGTGGCGCTAGTGCTGTATTTTTACTTCATCCTTTCAAACTGTATTTACCAAACGGTTATTTATTTTGATCACTCAGCTAAATGGAACAGAAGCTCCATATATTGCTTAACAGCTAATAAATCTCAAGGATAAGAAAACGTGACGAATTATAACAGACTTTCATCTTTAAAAATTGTCATCTAAAATAACTATTATAAGAATTTTCTGAATTTATTAACGCGCTTAATTTTGAACATAAAAATTTTCGTGGACGATCAGCATTTTTTTAAGAAAACAATTTATAGTATCGTAATTATATATATT
>AYEL01070042.1:0-13115 GCA_000484575.1 Olivierus martensii
GACCGAGCTGGTGATGTCTGGGTACACCGGCCAAAGGAAAAAGATATGATAGCCCATACGTTTATCTAAAGAGAAGAAATGAGAGATTTTCTGTAGGTGAGTTAGTCATATGTGCATTCCATTTCTTATGTACTATTCTAGCAACTAGTTTGCTATAAGTGATCTTATAAAAATACTTTCCTGACAATTTAAACACAATATAATATAGCTTGCTTATGCTTCCCATAATTTTGCAGAGCAGACTTTCCATAACAACATATACCCATCAGATATTTATTTTCACTGCTATATGAATTAGTATCTTTTATTAAATATCAAATACTGTATTTATATTTTACACTGTTATATATATATATATACTGTTATTATATATATCTTATATTTATTTATTAACCAATCTCTGTCAGTGGAGAACTGTATGCATTATCATACCCATGCTTTCAAATACATTAAAAGTATTAGAGGTTAGAATACGTTTTATTATTAAAATAAGCAGTAAAAATCCAATTGCCGCTATAAATTAATATATAGTACTATTTATACTTATCAAAAGTAAGCATACAAGTAGGAATGTGAATTGAACACATAGCGCCCTTAACCATTGACATTATTAAGTAAAGAGATATTCGTTTCAAAAAGCTCGCATTTACTGGCTAGTGCTAGGAAATAACGAACGGTCTTAACTACAAGATGTGTGCATATATTAAAAAAAAGATTCTGTTATAAATTGTTTGAGGATTACTTTAAACATCACGTGCTCTTTGCGAAAAACCTCAATCAAAACACTACATGTATATTTCAGTTAAGTGATTCTAGAAGAGGGCAGAACTTTAAACGTTTTTGCGAACATTTTAACTACGTAATTAATCTTACGTCATTTCTGATAGAAATATTTATAAAATTTACACTTCCTAAAACATCCGTTCTATTCCGTCTGCGGTAATGTCTTATCCAATTGTAAAGATTGACGAAAGAGAGCACGTGTTTTTTGATAATTTAAATAAAACGTTTCTCTTTTACAGTTTAAATGTGTTAGTTTTCACGAGCGAATCATTTTAGTAGTGTCATTCCGGACATAGCCAATCACGACATGCTATTTTCTGCTAGCAAATCATTGATAGCTGTATTCTTTACCATCTGCCAATAAGTTCAAAGTTTCATGCGGTATTTATCATGAAAGACCAATGAGCGAAATGAACATACGATAATGATATTGTTTCGCAACCACTTACGTTTAAAAGCGTAGGTTAGACATGAGAATGAATTCAGGCAGTGCAACTCCTCATAATGATGTCTTTATTCGTGTATAGGTTTTTTCTATGAAAAAAGCAATGATACAGGTTAATTATTCTAAATTACATAACGCCCATCCAACAGGGCATGGTATTTAAAAACATTTAGTTGCCTCGGTGGTTAGGTCCTTCACTAAATATGTCAGGCCAAGTTTTAAGCTATTCGAAAACACAGATAGGTATGCTCCATATATTACATAATTAGCGATAAGGGCGACGGGGGATATGTTATTTGTTGCATAGGAAGAAGAGGAGAGATACACCTTCGCCTTGAAGCTATTCAAAAATTCTCGCATGAAAGTTTTGTTTCAAATATTTTAATTTGGACAATGTTGAAACATAAAAAAAGTTACGTGAAAACTCATAGCTATCGTGTTGTAATGTCTGCCAACACTTTTCATTGTGAATAAAAGATATTGTTTTCATAAAGCATTATTTTCATCATAATGCTACTTTGAATTTACTACCGTGTATTTTTACAAAACGTTTGTGATAGCACCACACAAACAAATTTTTGCATTAAACAACTAAAAGAGATAGTTGTGACGAAGTGCTACTGGGGAAAAGCGGGGGGAAATTGTCATATTCGAGATTAATTTATATAAGTTTACATATATAAGTTTATACATAATCTGTTTTCTGATTATAAATGCTTTTTCATGTTCATTGAGTAATTTTGGAAAAGTCGTCCAATAGCATCCAGGATTATACAGTATGTCATTTATTAGTTTGTTATGTATATTTTATAATAACCGTGCAAATAAGACAAATTAAGAAACCCATATTTCAAGTAAAAATAAGTAAACAGGTTTTCGATACACATTACTTCTAATATCAATATATAAATGAGTCTTAAACGTTGATATTTATTACCTACAGATATCAATCTATTTTGTCATAGAATTTTTTGCATATTTAAAATAAAACATTTTTATCGTTACAGATTTGTGGGGATGGATGACTGCCGCTGGACCAGGTGAGCTAGTCCGAATTGATGGGAACCTTATGGCTATCTAATATATCGATATTTTCGAAAATTCTCTCGTGCCTGCACTGCAGATGTTGGAGATGAGATGGTGTATTTTGTGGTCTCCAATTCATACGGCTACAATATGTAAAGACAATCGACTGGCCAGCTACAGCGGCTGATCTTAATCCAATTAAAAAATTGTGGGCGAATTTAACCACACCTACATTAACAGAAAGCACACCGGACGAATTATGGGAAGAAATTTGTTTGAAATAGAAACATTTCCGGTAATCCGAGAAATGTCAAATTTTGGTGGAGAGCATGCCGAAAAGAATGACTCGGGTTATTGAAAATGGAGGTTTTTGGACAAAGTATTGACGTTAATGACAATTTTTATTATTGTTTGTTATCATATTTTTATTACTGTTTAACCATATGCTATATTTTACATTTTTTGTTATATTTTATTAGTTGCAATTAATCCTCAAAATGTCTTGAGGAATATTTATTTTGTTGTGCAAAATAAAATATGTTATACCCATCATCTGTGTTTATTTTGTTGTGTAAAATAAAATATCTGATATACATATCAACCATAAGCTTTGGAGTAATTTGGATTTTAAATTCTTACGCAATTATTTGTGCGATGCATACCTAAATAATATTTCCTTTTATCTTTGATTTATAATTCCAATTAAAGTTAAATTAGAGATTATTTAAAATTATTTAAGAGTGGAATGTAAAGTTTGGAAAGTAATTAAGAAATTATTGAAGTTTATGGGAAAATTAATGTATAAGAATAATTTAAAATAGTTTAAATAAAATGTTTCTGAAAGAAACAAGAAAATTGTAAAAAGTGAAGTCTTTTATTATTATATAGATTACTGAGGAGGGGTACAGCAATATTTGAATTGTTACTCGAAATGCATTTAAAGAAAATTAAAAAAGTTAAAAAAAGGCTGCAATGTTGTTTGAAAGCTGTGAATTTATTTGAATTATAAATCAAAACTGAAAAGATAATAATAGGCTAGGACTAAAAAGAGAATACGACAATATTTCTATTTATACGGTAATATAGTTGGTAATGCACTTTGATTTTCGTAGAAATGACATGACAATTTACTATAAAGTCTAGACATTTCAGTCTGTAGAAAAATTCTGTTCAAATGTCGAAATCTTTTGCAGTTCAACTTCTGATCTCGAGGTGTTAACAGGATTAAAGAGCGATAAACTAATGCAAATATTAGAATTATAGGCTAATCATCAATTTAAAAAAATAATATCTAAATGAATAAGATCTTTCGCAACTTTTATATATGAAGTGTTGAGAATTACACGTGAAACAGTAAATAGATAATATAAATGTTGAAATTTAATGAGGATTTTTGTTTGAGCTAAGAAAGCAGTTATCGCTGGGATAAATATTTTATTATATATTTATCACAGCGACTTCAGTGATTCTAATACTGTAATAATTCGAATAGCGATTCTAAAAAGAGGACGAACAACGATTAAAAAGAGAGAATCAATCACAGGCGTAGAACACACTGTATCTAAAGAGGAGGAGCTAATTGGACAAACGTGTGAAAAAAGTGACCAATATGCGATAGTAGAGCTAAAAACAAAAGTATATATAACTAATAAGGTAGATTTACCAGTTTTCATATTTTTTGTATTTTTTCCGAAAAAGTTTTAAATTTATCGATAAATTTAAAACTTATAATAAAAATAGGTATCGATATTTATCAAATCATTTAATATTGTTTACTCGATATAGATATCGAATAAACAATATTAAATGATTTGAACAAAAGAGGATTTTGGTAAAAGTAACGACGATACAAATTATTAAATACTTTATTAAAAACTAAAGTATAGAATAAAACGACGACACAAAAGTTAACATGTATAGTTTTTAACCCTCAAATGAACAGATCAAACTGCATATTTGGCTGAAAAAAATTTTAATCTTTTTATGGTGTCCATTACACACAATGTTTAAAATTTAAACGAAATTGAAAACCCGAAAAAGAACAAAAAAAAATAATCATTCCAGCTCGGATTCGAACTCGGCTATTCGGAGTGGTAGACAGAGGCTTTAGCGATACTGCTGTCAGCCGCTATCGGTTATTCATTAATTTAGGCTTTAAGTTAACGATGCTGCCGTGAGCAGCTATCACTTATTCTTGTCAGGAGAAATCACGTGAAGAGCACATCCCACGCGTATACCTGCCACCCTATTTTCATTCAGTAGGGACAGGTCCATTCTGATCTAACTTGATTCTATGTACAAGTACCTGATTGTGCAACCGATCAACTTCCGGCAAGCACAGCTACTACGAGGCAGAGGAAAAACTTTTTGCACTGAACTGTACATTAGATCGGAAGATAAGTACCTGATTGTGCAACTGATCAACTTCCAGCAAGCACAGCTCCTACGAGGAGTAGACAAAACTTTATGGACTAGACTGCAAAACTTTATGGACTAGACTGTACATCATATCCAGTTAAGTCTAACAATATATATAATCATCTTAAAATGAAAATGAAATGTACACAAATACAAAATATTAGACATTACCCGCTCATATAAATGAGCGAAAATCTTATGATTTATAACCTTGGAGTAAACTTTTGTGAATGCGTATACGAAATCATTATCAGGAAACTAGGGGAAGCATTAGATGGCGGCCATTATTAAGTTATAACGCCATTGCGAATTTTGTCTTTTTAGAGTAATTACAATTTTAATTTAATTTCCATTCCTTAATTTTTAAATTATTAAAACCAAAAAAGTTTTGGATGTCGCAAAAATCCGAGGACTGGATCTTTCTAATGATATCCTAATCGGTACAGTGATTCGACTGCCAAAGGGATATCTCTCTAAATATCGTTTAATAGAGGAAATTGTATTATTTTCTTACATACCTAAAATGTATTCTTTATTATAAAGAAGACAGAATTCTTGAAAAAGAATTAATCGAATTATTTGATTAATTCTCTTCCAAGTTTGGACATATACAAAATATGAAATGAATCCTATATCATAAGCTTATCATAAAATAGATAGTAAAATTTAAAATATACTAATGTTCTGTAACAGAAAGCGAAAAACTATTCTCTCTTCTCGTATCTAATGTCCGGATATATACAGTATTTTGTTTGAAACTGAAAACAATTAATCAGAATGATCTTCACTATAAAAAATTATAATTTTGAAATTTTATATTCAAAATTAATTAGATTATTTATATTTTGAATATAAAATCTTTAAATGAGCATACATTAATTTTATGGCTTTTATTAAATATCGATTTGGCTACTTTTTGTTAAATAAATTTTATATTTTGATTTTTGTTATTTTCATTTATATATCTTATATCATAAAAGGGAAACGTGACTGACTGGCTGGATATTATTCAGCTTTACAAATTACATATTCATATAACCTCAAGTTTTTTTTTTTTATTTTCAGAAAATTTGCTGTAATTATCAAAAAACTGATTTTATTTATATTTGATGTCATTTTTATGTACAATTAAATTATTTTATTTATAATCGTATTTGAGTTAAGTTATTTTAACATGAACAAAGTCGATAGAATTCATTCATAATATTAGATTAGGTTTGAATGCAGTTGTTTCCAATTAAATTATTTTATTTATAATCGTATTTTCACTTGAGTTAAGTTATTTTTATTATGAACAAAGTCGATAGAATTCATTCATAATATTAGATTAGGTTTGAATGCAGTTGTTTCAGAATGTAGTTTAAAATGTCTTTATTTTATTTTAGGTTTGATTAAATAAGTCAAACATTATAGATATTTATTAACTATAAAGAATCTTAAAGTAATAATAATAATAATCGATATTAATTACCTTCTTCCCACTCAACTAAGCGAATTAAACAAGTCGACAAAGGTGGACCCACTCTACTTTTGCTAGAGTCTTCCACTGGCAAACAGAATAAAAATAAAATCATTTTAATACTTATATTAAAAGAAAAAAGTCTTATAAAAAATAAAACAAACAAAATATGAAATGAATCCTAAATTATTAGATTATCATAAAATAGATAGTAAAATTTAAAATATGTTAAAGTTCTGTAACAGAAAACGAAAAACTATTCTCTCTTCTCGTATCTAATGTCCGGATATATACATTATTTTGTTTGAAACTGAAAACAGTTAATCAGAATGATCTTCACTATAAATTTAACAAATAATTCTGGAAATAACTAAAGAATATGCGTAAATGTATTACTTTAAAATCGCTTTAAATATATATAACGTATGTATTAATGCCTTGAAGTCCATACTGAATTTAATAAAAATCAATGAAATAATTCAAAAGTTGTTATGGAGAAATCGTCAAAATTTGAACATCCCTAATATTTTCAAATGATCGAAGAAAAAGTATTAGTTGAGATATTGTCGAAATCACATTAAAAGAGTATCTCGCAAGCTTGATTGTTCGGTATTACTTAAACAGTTGAACGGACAATACTATAATGTGTAGTATGAGATCATCTTTTTAAATAGCGGAAGAATCCTATTGAATTTTGCAAAAATATACATATTAATTCAAAAGTTATTAGAGGATACAAGATAGAAAAGTGATCTTTATAATCATCATTTTCATTCGGACCAAAAATTATCTTACATTTGCAAATCGTGGCCGCTCCTGCCGTCTCAGTCATTCCATAAGCTTGTACAATTTGAATGTCAAGACAGGTCTCTATAAAATTACGAGTAACAGGAGGTAAAGATACTCCTCCCGAACACAAATATTGCAGACGTCCTCCCACCAATTCTTTCATTTTCTTAAATATATATCTATAAACAAATAAAGATAATTTAATTAATTTTGGATGTACTGTACCTTTATTTTAGTTGCTTTGATTTAAAATATAAATTACTTTTAAAATCAATTTGAATAAAAACTTATCATATTTTAAATTATGGAGTTATTTGCTAAATAAAATTGAATTGATACTTAATCTGTTAACTAGATATTGAACCTATGTACTGTATATAAAAATAAATGTTTGTTTCGTATACATTTTCATACCCTTTGACCAACCAGAACTTAATTTTGCAGAGTGACTTCTATCAATTTAATAACATATTATACCCTGAATCAAAATCTCTCAACTCTAGCGCAACTCAAATGGCATAACCTCTTGGTATGTCGGCAAAATGACGCTGTGAAGTTTGCTGTACTTCCATCCAGGAGGATCGGCTCCCGGTTACTTAGCCTAAGACATTTTACCGACAGACATTTGGCCACGAAGGGATAAAAAAATTAAAAATTAAAAATTAAAAAATTCCTTTTATAATCCTTCATTTTTTTATTTCCTTTAAATTAAAAATTAAAGGAAATAAAAAAATAAAAAGGTATACATGTATATCCATTTGGACAACATGTATAGCTGGACAAAGGACATACATATATAGCTTTTTAATTTTTTAATTTCCTTTTATATTTATTATTTGTCAGTTTTGTTATTTTTATTTATTCTTTATAACTTTCTTTATTCTTTCTACTTACAATTTAATATTACAAAACAATATGCCATATTTCGTATAGACAAAGTTCTTATACATAAAAAATATATATTTATTATTGTGTAATAATTTTTAATACAATTAAAAAAAAAAAATAGAATACATGTTTAATACAACATAGTATTTAATGCCATAGATGGGCTTGTTTCTGCAGCACCGATTCTCTCATATCGGTTGTCATAGAAGATATCGCTACTCGCAATTCTTTTACAATTACTAAACCAGATCATCATTTTGTCTTTAAAATAGCTTTAGCAGAAAGTTTTTTGGATGCATAGTACTGTATACGTACTATGTATATGTACTGTATTTATAACCATTTTGCTGATTCAGTTTTTTTTGACACCAATTTAAATTTATTTTTTGCTTGTTTGTATCAAAAATTATGTTTTTGTTAATTCTTACGGGTCCTTTGGAATAGACTCGCGCCCCCTAGTGAGTCGCCTGGATGCATAGTACTGTATGCATACTATTTATATGTACTGTATTTATAACCATTTTGCTAATTCAGTTTTTTTTGACACCAATTTAAATTTATTTTTTGCTTGTTTGTATCAAAAATTATGTTTTTGTTAATTCTTACGGGTCCTTTGGAATAGACTCGCGCCCCCTAGTGAGTCGCGCCCCTCGTTTGGAAAACACTGATATTCTAGATGCCCCCTACTATCCCTACAAGTTTGTCCGTGTTGATCATTAACACCCTGTATAGCCTATGTATAACATATCGTTTGGAAAACACTGATATTCTAGATGCCCCCTATTATCCCTACAAGTTTGTCCGTGTTGATCATTAACACCCTGTATAGCCTATGTATAACATATAATTTGACATTTTGGGGAATTCATTTCAATTATGTTCTGTTATTTATGTTATCATCATTAAAGAAACTTTATAATATGACTACTGTGGCTATACTAATATTATATAATATGACTAATAAAGACTGGGAGTATTACTTCTAACACAATATATTTTTAAACTTTTACAATATTATAATCCATTATTCTAATTCACTTCTTTCAAAAAAGGATTAAAATTTTATTGATACAAAGCTTTAAACAAATTTTATTTACCTGTTTAAAATAGGTGTTTCGAAGCCCAACTTTTTCCAAAATTGTTTATATTGCACAAAAAAATCAAATAAGGAAAATGCCAGTGGTCCTCTATCTTTCATCACTTCGATGACATTTTTACGGATTTTATCGAGCATTAACTACATAGAAATCATATTTATTTTACTCGTTATAATAAATTAATGAATTTAATAAAAAATTAATTTAATTGTCACATCATTGCATAAAATATAAAAATTCGCCGATTTATTTAGGCGTCTTCCAAAATTGTTTATATTGCACAAAAAACTCAAATAAGGAAAATGCCAGTGGTCCTCTATCTTCCATCACTTCGATGACATTTTTACGGATTTTATCGAGCATTAACTACATAGAAATCATATTTATATTACTTAACTTATTTATATTACATTAATTTAATTGTCACATCATTGCATAAAATATAAAAATTCGCCGATTTATTTAGGCGAACAATTTTGTAAAACTCTAAGTAAATCAAAACATATGTATGTCTAGGCATACTCTATATAGTACTAGTGTGCCATAAAAAAGTAACAATAATAATAGTTAAAGAATAAGCAAATAAATCGGCTGGATAGCCTCGTGATAAAGCATCGTTACCATCTTGAAGTTCGGGTTAAATTCCAAATCCTACACTTTCAGTTTTCAAGAGAATCCTGACCCAGCTCGTTAAGTAAAATTAACCTGATAATTGCAGTACATAACTCATACATATATGATAATTATGTTAAAATTAGAGAAAAATGCTTGAAAATACATATTTTCTCGCAACACTGCGTTATAGCATTATCCTCTTCAATCTGTACATTTTCCTTTCAATCAGGGAATCGCTACATAAATATGGTTCTACGTAAGTCGGATATTTCCTGCACTAAGAAAGCAACATTTAAATGTATAAATAGAAAATATACATAGAATAAAGCAATTTAAGTAGCCTATATTGTATTGCTTTATTAATTTTTTTTTTCATAAATTGCAGTAGTGGAAAGATCTTTCGTTTCTTTCCATTTTGCTTTTTAAGTCTGGTCATATTTTAAATCAACAGAAATATGGAACCATAATCATTTTTGTATTTTATTTATATTGTTAGAATCCAATCTGAATCATAAATTTAAAAGTTGATTATCTATAAGATTTATACGATAATCATAAATAGCTTTCTACAAAGAAGCGCACAGGAAATTAACGAAGAAGATAAAGTTTCTATTTTATTTGATGTCTTTACTTTTAAATTTATATAATATTTAATATATTTTTTTCCTGTCATGAATTTATGTTCTCCTTACTATGTATTCTAAGCGACCGGACATTTCCATACTCATCACGGGTCGCCCATATCTTGGTGTTGTCAGCTCACAGGCGAAAGCTGGGATTCAATGAGCCGGTACCGGACCTCTCCAGAGAAATTGAGGTGTGGGATTCGAAAATTGGACTTGGTACCTAGCATGGAAGTACCACCACCACGATCATCCGACCATCCCGATTAATATTGAATAAATACACTTTTAAATAATATTTTTCCAGTACAAAATAAAACTGACAGATCCTTAATGATTGAAAATGAGCTACCAAATTTTGCAATAAAAAGCATTATAGTTACATTAATTTTTCCATTAATCTATAAGTTAATATTTAATCTATTTCATTAATTAAAATGGAATATACTTATTAATAAATATAATTTCAGTTAATAGTATAAAGTAATTTTAATTATTATAGTAGTGGGTGATCGGTTAACGAACAGTTCGGATAACGAACACTTTCGAGAAAGATTTTTATGTTCGGATAACGAACACTTCACAGAACAAACTGTGTGACCCGGGTGGTTAACGAACACATGTTCGGATAATGAACACTTCACAGAACAAACTGGAGGACCCATGGACTCGAAATGATAGATCAGCCCGATGGCTGCGTGGTAAAGCTGTGGCTTAACATTCTGGAAAAGATCAGCCAGATGGCTGCGTGGTAAAGCTGTGGCTCACCATTCTGGCCAGATGGCCGCATGGTAAAGCTGTGGCTTACCATCCTGGAGGATCTGGATCCCACTCCTCGGACGGCTGCGTGGTAAAGCTTTAGCTTAACATTCTGGAGGATCCGGCGGTCCCACTCCTCCAATTTTTCAGGAGCCGATCCGTTGAAACCCATCCTTCCGATTGACTCCATCATGGGTGTTGGTCAGCCTGTGATGATGGCGGCTCTATAAGTGGCCGCCTCCAGATAAAAATATTCCATGAGGATATTTCGGCTTAACTAACCTAACGAAATGACAGATTTAGACCTTGCGCGTTCGTGGACTTATAGGTAAGGATGGAAGAACAGTAGTTTTTCACGATTAAAATGAACTCGGAGACAACTTAAAACAAATCAAAGATTTATTAATTAAAATGAACTCAGAGACAACTTAAAACAAATCAAAGATTTATTAAGTTAGAGAGAGATTTTACAATTTTTGGTGTTAGAATGGCACCCATACCAAGTTAGTAAGAGAGAGATTTTACATTTTGGTCTTAGAATGCACCCATACCAAGATGATTTTACATTTTGGTCTTAGAATGCACCCATACCAAGATGTAGTCTTTAATAAATCTTTGATTTGTTTTACGTTGTTTCCGAGTTCATTTTAAGAGATTTAAGAGAGAGATTTTACAATTTTTGGTCTCAGAATGGCACCCATACCAGGTTGAGGTCAATAGGCTTGGGGATCTCTACCCAGAGAGATTTTACAAATTTTTTAGTCTTAGAATGGCACTATACCAGGTTGAGGTCAATAGGCTTGGGGATCTCTACCACGACAATACTATTAATCACTTCCAAAAAATCCTGAAGGAGAGAGAAAAGCAATCGACAATGTACTAGACTTCCGAAAAATCCTGAAGGAGAGAGAAAAGCAATTGATATTGGACAGGCTTCCGAAAAATCCTTAAGGAGAGAGAAAAGCAATCGATATTGGACAGATTCTTTATCGGAAAAAAAAATATATAAATGAAAATGCAAGATTATGTATGTATATATTATTGTTATTACCTAATAGATGAAAATGCAAGACTATGTATGTATATATTATTGTTATTACTATACAAATAAAAGTAGTAGGAAATCATATAATTTTTTATTTGTTTTTTTTTGGTTCTCCAGATCAGATTAATCAAATTCCCATAAAAACCTATGGTAGATCGATGATCGTTTAACGAACAATTCGGATAACGAACATTGTCTTTGGAACGGATTATGTTCGTTACCCGATCACCCACTGTAATTTTGATCATATTGGTCATTTCAGTGTTTTACTAATCATTCTGCTAGAAAAATGTACAGTATACTCCCGAGTATCCGGCCTAATGTGGCGGAAGGGCAGGCCGGATAACAAAAAAGTTGGATAGGCCGGAGTTCTATGAACTCATTTCACTACAACTTTTTTCGTTTATCACCCATTTTGAAATCTTCACTACAGCGAAGATTAGCAGTACACTTAAAAAAACATTAAGCATACCCCAAGAACAATTTACGAATACTGTACAGTTATAATCAGGAACAGCGGCAACAATTGAGGTCCGTTACACACTGACGAAACAATGAATAATGAGCAGAATGCTGCTCTTTTCCTGTCACAACTTGTATTTTGCACACAACATATAGGAGAATCTTAGCAGACGCCCGCTTCCAATGCCTTTGCAATGTTGCCAATACAACGTCTTGCCTTCCTAATTTAATTACGATAAAAGAAAACTAGCCCGGATAGTACGGAGGCCGGATAGTCGCGAACCGCCCTCTCGACGTGGGGCCCACCTTGACGTGGTGAGAGGGCTTACCGGCTGTCACTATGCTCGTATCTGTTTTGCAGCCGGGCCGATACTTTCATAGTGACAGGGATAGATTAAGTGGCTCCTAGTGTCTGGTGGTATCCGGCGAAAGTCGCCCCATACTATGTCTGGCTTGAGCGGGGGTTGGTGTGCTCAGCGGCTCGTTGAAAGGGTTTGCCGTCGCCCGAGTAGACAGCCGTGGGGCCTCCTAGCTGGATGACCGCTACGGACCTCGTTTGACTTTCTATGGAGTGGTCCTGCAGCAACATCCCGGTCGGCCTAGGAACGATGCCCAGCCTCGGCCCCCGGGTGGCTGTCCCTAGTGAAGAAATTCCTATAGGGTCGGTAGAGCCTGGCCGCTCCCACCCCTCGCCGGTGGGCGCTCT
>AYEL01070043.1:0-27750 GCA_000484575.1 Olivierus martensii
ATATTCGCTCGCAAAGGCGTTGGCGCCAATGTTTACAATTCGTTGGTCACGTGCCATCATCGCTTCTGGTTCGACATGGCGGTGGTGATCGGTTTTCGTACCTACTCCGAGGTAAGTTTCTTGGGAATATCTTCTAATCGGTACCGCTTTTTCGCCCATAGTTGTATAATAATGTTTTGTTCAGCTTGAAAAGATCTATCCAACGGTATCACTTTTGGCTTGTTCCGTGAAAAAGTGATTTCTGCCAACAATTTCAAAAATTAAATATATTTTTATAATTTTGCATTAATTGAATGCAATTTATTAATATATCTGGTTTATTTTCAGTTGATTGAGTAAATACAGACGAGAATTGAATTTTGGATATTGAATTGTATATTCCTGAATAATAAAATATTTTTAATAATTTTCTATACAGAAATTTAAAAACTAGTATCATCATTATATGTAGCATCATATATAAATAAATTAGTAAACAAAATGCCTACTTTTATTTATTAGAACTTATTGATAATCGAATCATTATATTGTAAACATAATTGGCAATATTGTCCAAAATATCAAAACTGTAAACTTGTACCTTGGAATCATTGTTTCAAAAATATTTTCTGTATGTTTTGAAAGTTTTCTTCGTTTTTAATGTATATAAAAAGCACAAAGTTTTATTTTATAAATTTTATATTTCCATCCAATGAGTAAGCTTCCGTTATAGAAGATCTGGAATGAAATTCAGATCGCAGAGCCCGGAAAATTTTCATCTGGGACTTAGTCCGGATGACTGATGAAGATATTGATCTGCGATTCGCTCTTTCTGACCTCGCCATAGATATCGACAGGAGGCTATAAGATAGTATTGTATTCCACTTGAAGGTCTGTATCGTATACCTAAGACTCTTTGAGCATGGGAATAACTTTTATTGATAATCTGATGGTCGCGGCCCCCACTATAAACAGAGTATAGATCGACTGGCCATAAATTATTTTTGCTTTTATTTTCAAATATGTTATTTGTACGATTTGTTAATTTAATAACGATATATTCATAATAAAATAATCATAATACAATGTTTTCCTAGAAATACAGATATTTTTAATATGTTTATTATGTTTTAAATACGTGTCACATGGTTATTACATTTTTTATAAAAAATTATAATTGCAATACTTTTATTACATTTATAAAATGATAGAAAAGTTGTAACTCCACATTTCAATTTTAATTTTCAGAATAAAATTAAGATATTATATACGTGATATAATATTGTTCTGCCATAGCAAGGCTCCAGTTGATACAAAATAATCTGCTAATTGTTCACGTATGGCTATTGCTCTACCATTTGCAAAATTTCCAACAATTCTCCTTTTTTCAAAGATCGGTCGAACATATAATTTTTTTTTTCTTTTCTTTAATAGATTCTTTAATAATAAAATAGCTGCTATCGAACGACGTTTATAAGCGTCCATATTTGAATGGATGATACTATTCGCATGCGCAGATTTGACTATAACAACGTTCAAGTATAAACAAGCAAATTAGAACGTAGCGTGACAGACGTTCTCGCCGCTAACCAAACGTTAGCGACGTCGGACTCTAAACAAGCCTTTACATTCACAACAAAATATGTTGGTAAAAATTTTAGGATTATCTCTTTCGTCATATAATCCAAATTTTGAACCAATTGCAAAATATAAACAATGCCAAATATCGCATTAAAATTTTTGTTTATGTATCCATGCATTCGTATTTATTTTCATAATTGCAAAATATAAAAAATGCCAAATATCGCATTAAAATTTTTGTTTATGTATCCATGCATTCGTATTTATTTTCATATTGTGAAGAATTGTTTATTTTACTTAATAAATTTTGAATTATATAGAAGACATTGCTATTTTTGTACTTTTATTCCCTGGATATCGGTAGATCGCTATATCACTTCGGAGAAAAAAGTAGCTCACGGTCATAAAAAGGTTGGGCATCCTGGTTTAGATTAATTGAACTATATATGAAATTGATAAGAAAAAATGAAGACTTGTAAAATACTCACAGGAACAGCGGCAAAAATATTGGGTCTGATCAGGTTGATATCTCCCTTGCAGCCGGCTTTCAGACCTATAGACTAAGAAAAAAATTATTTTAAAAATTAACAAGTTTAAACATTACTATTTATATATACTGTATTAATATAATAGTAAATCAATATCAAAATACTAACTTTGTCGGTAAGAGTAAGAGGCGAAGAATATCCGATAAAAAGTTTTTTTATTAGACAAAAGTTCTCTGAAAAACAAGATTAATTTAATTGTAATTATTAAAATATGCTATAAAATATTAATTAATATATAAACAGAAAACTAAGAGCCACATATGAAACGAATTAAAGAGTCTATTTATGTAACTGAAATGTATTTCCTTCTAATTTCAAAACATTTACTGTATTATTGATTGAATAATTAGCATAAAAATATAAATCCTATTAAAATATCAAAATGGCATTAATTAAATAGTAAAAATATAAATAATAAATTTGTAGAAACACTGTAATAATGTTATCATTAAAAAAACTTTAATTAAATACAGTATTTATAAACAATAGAGATATTACATATAAATTTATTTTTATTTTGCAAATTTGCTATTTGTAGAGCTTTGAATAAAATTTTAAATTATCTACTTAGCAGTGTAAATCAAAAACTAATTCAAAATATGTTTTTCACAATATTGAATATTCATCACTTATCTTTCCATATTTTATAATTGGTGATTGATTAATTCAATTATGCTACTAAATCGTGCATATCCATTTCTGAATCTACTATGGGCTAACAGCTACCATTGAGGGTATCCACCAAAGGTTTAATGGATATGTTTCAACACGTTAAGATCAGATCCCTCTTGAAAAATATTGAATCCAAATTAAAACGCGATTTCTTAGATGGAAGTTTAGCAACCGACACTCGGCCGACTCATTTTTAATGTTATTTTTCTCACTATCTGTTCTGCGAACAGATTAAAAAAATCTTTTATCCATTTTTCCATGTCAAAAGTTTAGAGAACAGTCATTTTTATTTAAATTAGTGCAATTTGAGAAATTGACATAATCTAAAATTATATTAATTTTAGATTATGCTATGGTGCATAATCGACTAAGCACCATTTCAATTATGATGGATTATGGTGCATAATCGAAATGGTTAGGTTAGTTAGTTAAGCCGCCATATCCACGAGGGATATTCTATATCTGGCGGCAGCCAATTAGAAAGCTTATCACAGGCTGGCCAACACACAAGATGGTGTCAACCGGATGGTTGAAGGATGAGGTTCAACAGGCCGGGCCCGGACCTCTCCTGAAAAACTGGAGGTGTGGACCCGGATTTGAGCCCGGATTTTCCAGTGTGGCAAGCCACAACTTTACCACTCGCCATCCGGCCAACTCCATAATCGAAATGGATATTCAGTATACAGGGTGTATCTTACCACTCGTATCATCCTTTTTTCTCAGAGTTGTGATGAGATATGAAGTAGGCAGAAAAATTTTGATAATTAAAGTATATCCGAAGAATCGAATGGTCACGATAAAAATTTTGTATTTCTCCTGGAAGTAGGGTACATGGAGTCAACTTTGAAATCTCCAATGAAAACGTATGCCGATTTGGGCATAATTGGATAGAACTATAAAAACCACACAACTTTTGAAATTTTTTTTTAATATTAGTGATTGTGAGATATACAAAAAAATGCCGCTAAATGTACCGTCGATTGGGCTATTCAAGCAATAATAAGAAGAAGAATCCAACAGACTGCATCTCTGTACACTGCGGAACAGTATTGAAGCAGAAAACAGCATTATTATGCACATTTAAGGCCAATTCGAATACTCAGTATTCGAACCGCAGGTGCGACAACTCACAGGTGCGCACTCGAACCACAGTTCGGATCGGAACCATACTCAATAACATCAATTCCCCGACTCGTTTCAGTCCTTTATGAGTACCATAGATGTACATAGACGCTCTCTGTCGGATTCTTCTTCTTATTGCTTGAATACCCCAATCGGCGGTATATGTGGTGATATTTTTTGTATGATATCTCATAATCCTCAGGTGATATTGAAAAGCTTTCCAAACAAAAATTGTTTGCTTTTCACAGTTCTATTCAATTGTGCCTAAATCGGCATACGTTTTTATTGAAGATTTCAAAGTTGACTTCTTGTGCCCCTATTTCTAGTGGGGCCCACAAAATTTTTATCGTGAGCATTCGATTCTTCGGATATAATTTGGTCAATTTTCTCCCTATTTTCTATCTCATCGTGCTTTCGAGAAAAAAAGATGGTACTGATAGTAAGATACATCATTTATAATATATAGATATAATTGTTAAATTAGTGAAAGATGGAATTTAAGAATACAAAATACATTTATGATGATGCAATATATGAATATTGAACCTCCGAAATATAATAGAAACAACATTATTTCAAACTATAAAATCAACATTACATTCCATTAAAAAATCATATATTTTGAATTGTTTAAAAGTAAAATGGATAACAGAAAAAGTTTGAAAAAACAGAAAATGTTTTTGTAAATAATCTAGGATAATTAAAATTTTTCCTGCTTGTAGGCTGCATTGATGTTAATAATCTGAAGATCTAAAATAGAGGAACATAGTTTAAAAAAATATATGAATATTACAATTATATTTTCCAGCTCATAAAATACAATTGATTAACTCACCAGTTAATTGTTCAAATATATGTGCCAGAGGTAGAAACGCAATATAGATGTTATCTTCTTTGCTAAAAATAAAATATGAATTTATCAAAATTTATAATGGATATTATTGATTTTTACATTATATTCTTGATTAGAAAATGTAAGCTGCATTAAATAATCAAAATTCAAAATCATTAATTTTAACTTGCATTTTATTTAAAAGCTTTCTATTATTGCTTTGTTTGTCTGTGCGTGTGCGTGTGCTTACGTGCAACTTTTTCATTTAAAAACTAAAATAATATTTAGAATTAACAAAGTTTAAAAGTTTTATAGAATATTGTTTAACATTAACATAGGCATGATAGTTTATCATCTTTTTTTCACTTAGTTCTTCTGAATCATATAAAGGTCCTAAATGCTTTCATAAAAAGCTAGCTTACGTTAAGCCCTTTGTACACAGAGTAATAGACGCGTAGAAGATTCGACTTGCAGTTGATGATACGCGTACGCCTGCATATCTGTACATGGAGCTACTACAATCGTACGGAATTCGTTTAGTCAAGATGACGTCCAGCAATAATAATGACGTATTTTATTACTTTTTGGGTTCATTCCTATATTGAAAGAAATATAAAATAATATATTGTTCATTGCTGCGAGGGAATTATTAGATGATGCAAAATTTTAAACATTTTATAGAATAGTATTTTATATTTTATATCGAATGGCAGCTTTTAAAGTAAAATCTTTCCACGTTATGTGCTTTTTAGAAATACGGTTCCATTTCCACGTGTTGCTTTACCATGGAAGTGGAATTATTGTATTTACTAAAATTATTTTAATTAAAATATATTAATATTTGCATTCATATCTGCCCAGTTCATTAAATGAGCTATATCATTCCGTACTTATTCTATTATATTCTTCCGAGAATATTCAAACAATGAATAATTATACAAACACGGATACTTTTCTATTGTTTGTTACCAATTTAAGTGTAGTACTTTCACTCATTTTTTATGTAAGAGTAGGTAAATTGTACAGAGTATACAAACAAGCCTAACTTCGTACAGCTAGGAAACGACAGTACGATACGATAGACGTCGTGAAGCTTGGAAAGTTTGACGAATATGCTACGCTGCTGCTTCGTGTATAGACAACATTTGAAAACACCTGACGCTGCAAGCAAACAATGCCACATCTAGCATCTATGACGATATATTCCGTATACAAAGGGCCTTAGTTAATTAAGCCGCATATCGCACATTAGATATACTTCGTTTAGCGGCGACAACTTTTAGAGCCCAGCATAAGTTGGCTAAAATCCATGGTAAGACAAACCAGAAGGTTGAAGGATGGGATTCCACCAATCAGGCCCAGACTCTTGTTAAATATTTGGAAAGCTGGACCTAGACTTAATATCGATTTTTATAATTTTTAATAACAGAAACTGAAAGAAGAATTTAAAACAATGTATTTTGAAATAGTGAAAACGGTCGATTTAATAGTATTTCACGAGCTGAGGGTAATATTGCTGAGTTTCGTGAACATTGATTCTGATCACTGGCTTTTTCGATGCTAACATGTGCACAATAGTAATATTGAAACCCACATGAAAAATCACTTAAAATGATATGCAACTTAATTTTTTATAAAGAAATTTGCGTATAGCTACGATAGCTTTATTGAAACTTCTTTATAAAACATCCCAGTCTTTCTTAATAAAGTTCTGTAAATAATATGCAAAATACGAAAAATAAAGTATAATTGTAATTTCGTTTGAATATTTTTCATACAATGTTCAAGAGTTTAAGAAGATATCTTTAGTATTAATTTATTGTCTAATATTCTTAATGAAAAATATATCATACATACAAAAAAAAATTAGTGGAATTGCTAAATCCTTGCATGGAATATAAGAAACATTTGTGAGGAATCAGCACCCCTGAAATGACAACGCAAATTAAACACAATTAGCAAAATATTTAAAAATATATTCGATATAAGGATGAGAACTTTACCTTTAGGTATACCTGTTGATCCGCTAGTATACATTATAAAGGCAATATCTTCTGGAGAAGGGGATACCATTTGATATTCTACGAATAAATAAATACGAAGCTTTTGAGATATGAAAGTGTTATGGACAAAATGATTAATACAGGCATTATGAATAATGAAAAAATCGAGAATTGTAATAAATTCAAAAATTTAGTCATATTACAGTAAAGCGTTGATTATCCAGACACCCTGGTAACAATTACTCCGGATAATCGACGTTTTACTATATCTAAGTACGATTAATTACATAAAAATCATTAATGGAACACAAAAAAGAATAGACATTTAGATACATATCAAAATCGGATTTTCGAAAAGGGTCATATTATTGATCGAGCTTTATTAAGTTATTTATTTATGTGCAGGTCTTTAGTCATTCTCTTCATCTCAATTTTTCTCTATCTATTGTATATATTAATGCTATTTGATAGCAGTTATAAATGTATATTTGTTATATTACATGACTTACTTTTATTACAGTTGTGCCCCATCTCTTCTAATTGAGATAAGCTCAATAGCTTGATATCAATGAAATCATCCGGAACAGAAGTTTCAAAATCTTCGAAATAAATGATATATTGAACTGTAGGAATTTTCTGAATCATTTTCTATGATAAAAACGAGCGAATCAATTACATTTTTAATTATATTGTCTTCAGTGGAAAAAAAAAACAAATAAAATTTACTTTAATTTTTGGGAGTAATTCGCTATAGGTGATCAAATACTGAGAACCAACTTGGTTGATTCCATAGATCAATCCCTCCTCTCCCAAGTTGGAATAGCAGGTTGCCACTGGAAGACAGAACCAAAACTGTATAACTATGTTGCCGAAACTACAAAAGACATATTCAAGTTACTCACCAATGATATTGGTGCGGAAGCATGCGTGTGACATCAACAACCACTCCAACCGTGTTTCTGCTAAAATAACGACCTTATCGCCTGGATTCAGACCGATACTTCTCAAACCTTGTGCGATATCGGATACTCTTCTATCAGCGTCGTTTAAGGTAATCCATTTGTACTCACCCAAAGTAAACTGAAAAGACAGAATTGTAGTTCTGAATGTATTCGGTACTTTTTAGTATTAATAATATTCTACTAGTTTTGAATTTAAAGTGTTTTATACTACTATATATCAAAGTTTCTTCACTCTGATCAAGAAGCTAACAATTTCACATATTACCCTACTTTAAGTTTAGTCCAAATTCTTTATTGTGGAAAATTTAACATGCCTGTTTGTTTGTATTTCAGTGTTTTTTAATCAAATGTCATACATAATTAAAAAATTAACCTGAAATTCTTGAAGTTCTTCTTTACTTTTATCTAGTTGCTCTAAAAGACTATTCTTTTCTTCTATTAATTGTGATATGCGTTCCTTATTGCTCTTTAGAGTATCTTTACATTTGGATAATAATAATTCTTGTCTTTTAATCTAAATTAAATATAATTATAAAAAATTTTAAACTAATTACTAATTATTGTAAGCATAATCACAATAATAATAATAAACATATCACATAATCAATACTTTCCATGAGCAGACAATAATAAATTGTATTTCTACTTAGATTAACTAATACTTAATCTCAACCTAAAGATTAACTTTTTTCAGAAATATTTATTTAAGAAATTTTCCAAACCCAAATATAATAATTGTTCTCATAGATTAAAAAATATATACAATTTAAATTACATAACAAACAGCATAGCATAAGACCTGTTATCACTGATAATATATCTTTTAACTTATATCATTTTCAGAATAATTTCTGAAAAATTTTAGTTTAGAAATTTTTTTTATATACAGTAAGTTCTCATTTAACATTATTTCACTATTAAGTTGTGAGCAAAAACTAAATTAATTAATTAAAAAATTAAAATTTTTAATGCAGCAGAACAGAATAAAGATGTACTTTCTTATATTTCCTTATAAGAGAAAGAAATTTATTGGAAATCTACAACAGTAGTTGTAGAAAATCAGATAGACATATTTTATATAAGTATTAACTTATATATAAGCATATTTCATTATTGCAGCAGTTACATTCTTACCACCTCTGTATAGCAGATTTCACTGTAAAGCAAATCACAGCTTTTTTCATTTACTAATGCATATAAAAACTTAAAAATATATTTGAACTATTATTCATTAACTGCACAATAGCACTAGCCCTTAAAAACTCACACAAATGGCCAGCCACATGATAAAGCATTCACTTATCATTTTGGAGGATTCAGCTCAATTCCACATCTTGCACTTCATTTTTCAGGAAGGCTCCAAGCCCAGTTTGTCTATGTGTTAATTTATGTTCTATATACCTGTTCTCAATATTATTTTGCAGATAATTATTTTTCTTTTGAGACAAAATAAAAACAGGAAAATAATTGAGAAATGTATTAGTGATGAGCTGTATATAATATTGTATACAGGTATTTTACTGTTTGTTTATGTGTGCGTGCATACATGTGTGCATTTATTTATTTATTTTTTGAGTAAAACATATTAGTATATCCTACTATAAGTTCTGAGTTTTGCTTATTGGTTTTAACAATATTATAATAGAGTAAAATAGAGAAAACATTTTGACATTTCATCAATAATTCTTAAAAACATAATATTATAGTAAAATATTTTTTGAAGTTATCAATTTCAATGAAATTTACGATAAATTAATCATCATATACATTACTATTAACTGACATTTCACTTATAATTTCAAAATCTAAATGAATGATCACTGAACAACTTTCAGTGAAAAACTTAATTTATAATAAATTAAGTTTTTCACTTAAAGTTGTGCTGTGCATCATTCAATTAAATTCATCATTGAAACTATCATTTATATTATTCTGAGTCAATTCACATATTTATTTGTAATATTATTTTGTTCAGTATGTAGAATTTACCTGAAAACATTTTAATATTTTGCTGTATTTATTTTATTATTTTTATTTTAAAATATATTAACAAAAACATTATCAAAATAATTATTTTTATTATTTATAAACTATGCTGAATAACTAAAGTTGCCTAATTATTGATAACTAAATTAATGATACTTGACTACACAAATTTTTCCAACTTCAACATAATGTCAAAAATAATGAACAAATGTCATAATGGTAATAATTTTAAGTAATAATAATAGACAGTGGAATACCAAATCCTTTAAGAAAGTATAATAGTCCAGATTTGATCCTAGATCCTCAAGGTTATAAAATCATATATAACAAAGGAATAAGCGTGTGGAGTCCATGTTTCTGCACATGTGCGAACTCCTGCACCAGAAGTTCTGCCGCTATTATTTTCTCTTCGCTTCGAATCTTTAATCACCTCTTTTAGAAAACTAAATCCCTGTCTCATTATAAATTTTGCTTTAAATTATCATAGTTTACTTCCTATTTAAATGTCTTTTTATAAATTTTGCTTTAAATTATCATAGTTTACTTCCTATTTATGTTTGCATACTCTTTAGGTTATTTGACTTCAATTTCTGTCTTTTTCGATCGAAAAATGTTGGCTGTTCAGTTTGCATTCAGCACGTCGAGGTTACATAAATGTTGCATTTATATAAATAATAATTAATTTATTTCAGAATTTAAATAACATTTTATTTTCAGAAATTATAATATTTTTATTTTAAGATAAAATTTATAATTATTATTTAAATAACTGAAAAGGTAAATCAATCGTTCATTAGTTGCCAATTTTATGTGAAGAAAATTTCAAAGTTTGGTCTGGAGGAAAAGAAAACAAGCAAAAGCATTATATATAAAGTTATGCTAAATAAATGAAAAATCTCAAATTTGACAGATAAGAAACAAATGTTTCGTTTTTGGTGTATTTGGGCACTTAGTGATCAGGGGCTAACTAGTAATCTAAAATTGAATGGGGCTCCCAGATATAAAATCATTCAGAATTGAACCTGGATTTCTAAGGAGGTAAGCAATTGCATTATTACATTTTTAATAAAATGAAAAATTATTTCTAGCCAATATGATATGAAAATAGCCAATTTTGGAACAGCAAACTGCAAGGGCTATTATAAGATTAGAATATCAAAAGCTGAATGAATGTAAGTTGAGGACTACCTGTACAGATATTCTCTGACTTCCCAAAAATAATTTGGATTTTGCAGATATTTTTCAATAATAATTCTGAAGAGAAAACTACAAGTCTTAACAAACTACTGTGATTGCACCTATATCACATTATAGTGCCATATTGCTTATTGACTAAAAATAAGATAATGCCACATTAGCATAATTGTTTGTTGATCTAAAATATTGTAATACTGCAATACCTCGCATAGTACAGTTTCAAATAGTCCGGATTGTAACTGTTAATAAAAATTTTTAATTTACTTTATTTTTTTAGAATAAATATGAAATGTAAGTGTGCTTGCTACTTACTACCTATATATGACTTGAATAGCCACTATGACGAGCTGAGACAAGCAGGCGGTTGCTTCAGTGTGAATTTATCTGAACAACATTTGTTATAGTGCCTGTCTCTCAAGTACAATGTCGTCACGAATTTATCTGAACAACATTTGTTATAGTGCCTGCCTCTCAAGTACAATGTCGTCAGTTGTTTACCGCAAACGCTTAATTGAGTCATTGAATGGGAACAAATACTGGGCCCAGTTCAAGTGGGAATCTGCCTTTACGCAGAGCACCGCTCTGGGTTTGTAATGCCGCCGAGCAGCCAACTTGGAGAAAGCGAATGCGTTCACCTGCTGGACGAGTCCTTTTTATCTATTCGTATTTATGGGGTTGGGTCCACTTTCTGTCCCCTTCTGTCTATTATAAATCTTTATAAAAGATTTTAATGTTTAATGTGTATGAAACAATTATTAATATAAGAATTTACGATTTAAAAAAACATATGAGCAAATCGAAAATTTCTTGGAACCAATTATAATTTTTCCCATAGGTTACATACTTCGAATAGTCCGGTTTCAATTAGTCCGGTAAGAAAGAGGAACCAATTAACCAGACTATGCGAGGTATTGCTGTACTTTGTATCTGTGAGGATCTGACCCCTGTACCAGCCCTAAAATAGATCCGAATGGACTTATTGTCATTATAATTTTATTAAAATATTTGTTTTCTTATTAATAATAAATAATTTTGAAAATTCACTTCCAAAGAAGGAAGCAAAAGTTTAACTAAATCTTTCACTTCCAAAGAAAGGTTGATTAATTTTGTCCTAATGATGGATTCGCGAATGAGCTACATGCTCAAATGAATTTCTCTCACTAATTACAAAAATAGGCCAGATATATGCATTAATCCGGATTACCTATGACTATATGCTAATAATTAAAACTTTATATCATGCTATACATCTTCAATGATAATTTTAAACCATTAATATCGTCACAGTTTTTTATTACCACCTTTTTATGGATCTTCTCATCGCTTCCTTGGATTTTTTCTACCTTCAATACTTCTCTAGTTCCGAACATCTTTCTGTTTCCATGACTTTCTACAGATTTTCTAAATAATCCGTCCAAGGTTTTTAAGTCGACGAACTCTCTGGTTTCTTTATCCATACTCTTGTAAGAACTCCGAGGATCATTCGGGTTCGTAAGATATCCCTGAAATGATTATCATATTAGACAGGGCATCGGAGCAAACATCTATGACAATCTGAAAAAAATAATTTCAACACAAATCTTTACTCACCCACTGCTGATTTTGTCTGTTCCATTTCTTCCATGGTTTATAGAAGAAGAAAAAAAAGGGAAAAGTTACCAAATCGTAGAGAAACAATGATAATTTTATCACTACCAGACACAGAGCTATCGTACTCCTTCCCATTTTGTCTTGTAATGTAAAACTAAAAATAAAATAATTAGTAAATTCTTTCAAGTTGAATGAACAATATCCTACATTTCTGAATATCTACGTAAACAATTAGAAATGAAAGATTTAATAGGAAATGCATTTCGCTATCTGAATGAAATCTCTGTGTTAACATTGATTACTTTATTCTATAACCGACTTTTCATTTCTAAACTTTAAGTATCTAGATTAAATATGTAATACAAATATTATTTCTTTCATTGCAGCACACAAGTTTTGTATCATATTATATTCCGAAATCTTTTGTACCTGTACTTTCATTGTACAGGTGTTGAATACAATTCTTTAAATTTTAGATATTAAGTAAACTTAATTATTAAGTTTACTGTGAGTATCCGATCCCTGTACCAGCCCTAAAATAGGTCCGAATGGACTTATTGCCATTATAATTTTATTAAAATTATTTATTTTCTTATTAATAATAAATGATAATTTTGTAAATTCACTTCCAAAGAAGAAAGAAAAAGTTTAACTAAATTTTTCACTTCCAAAGAAGGGTAAAAAGAGAAATCAGAAATCAGATCGACACGGAAAAGCTATACGTAAGATCGTCTTTCTGATTACTCACGTCTATCGATGTTCATGTCTTTTTTCGGTAAGAAACCCGTTATACACATATAGAGATTTTTCCGATATAAGAACGAAGGAAGGAGTGTACGGAGAGTCTTTTCTCTACAAACAATAAGGAGTCTTCCCCAACGAGAACAAGGAGTTCTCCCTCGATGAAGTGCAGAGAGTTTTTCTTCAACGAACAACAGAGAGAGAGACACCCTAAGTCCCAGAGTTCAATTGGATATATCTGAAGACTACCCTTATCCTTACAAAAGACTCCGAAGTGCAGAGAGATTTTCCTCGACGAACAACAGAGAAAGAGACACCTAAGTCCCAGCGTTCAACTAAATGTAATATCTGAAGACTACCCTTATCCTTACGAAAGACTCCGAATCTATCAGTAATCCGTCGTCAACTACGAGGACTCCAAAATAGTCAACAAGTCAATTATTATTTGATAATCCTATAGTGAGTGTTCCTGTGCATTTTGTATGAGAACTTTACAGAACTAAAGACTGAAATTGTGGACTAAAGACTGTGTAGCGTGTTTAGTCTCCAAGACCACATGATCATCAAAATAATCAGAGGTATTTCTCCTTCTTATTTTCTTCCTATATACTTTATAGTATCTATAAAATAATTAAAATCTAATAACTAATTAACATTTTAATTTTTTATTATTAGATTTTATGAAAAATATGCATTTCCTTGAGTCATAGGGGCAATTGATTGCACTCATGTGGCAATAATAGCACTACCCACTCAGGATCCTATTTATCCAGAACATTTATATTATTTAATTTGAATTTGAATCATTTGAATTATTTTTTTATTTGGTTTATCCATTTTATTTATTTAAGTTAAATGTAGAATAGACAACTCAGAAAATAACACGTGTGGCAGAGTTAGTAGTAAAACGTAAGTTTTGATTTTTCCACGTGTATTTGTTGTTATGTGATTGGCTATTGAGTTATATCCGCGAACACAGAACACAGAGTCGCGAAAAATCTCGTAATGAAAAATATGGTCGTGAATGAAAAAAGTTTGAGAAACGCTGGCATAAATTGTTATTTTATTTATTATAATTATAATAATAAATGCTAAATGCAATTTCTTTTAGTTATTTTTTTAAGGGGAGGCCGATAAAAGTTTGAACCCAGGCGGCAAATACTCTTGGCGTGCTCCTGACCAGATGAACAGAAGAACGTACTATAATTGTAAAATACTAAGTTATCTTATTACATTTTGTCAGCAGATGTAGCAGATAAGTTATTTTGAAGATAACTAGGAGGTACTCTATCGTAAAACAGAGCCTTGGTCATCTGCCAAACATTTGAAATAACTCTTATCCGGTAGGATTCTACTCTAACTGCCTCGCGGCGTGAACGATATTCGCATTCAAGTGCATATTAATATCTACTTCATCGAGCACGAAGAAAGCGACAGGTATAAAAACGCACTATAATGCGATTTATTATTCATAGATGCGTTGCACTAGAGTAGCCATTCTCGACCTGCGACCGGCCAAGTTTTCACGTGCGGCCCGGAATGCACAGTCATGAATTTAATAAAAGCGCGGAATTCTTCTCCCACATGCAAAAAAATAAAAATTTTGATATTAAAAAAATTTTTTTAATCTGGAAATATTAGAATTTTCCTAATTTGCTATGACCTTCCAGATGCACTCATAAAACTTTACAGGTCTTAGGTCAGTTTGGAAAACACTGACTTATGGCATTCACGAATTGAGAAGTTAGTTTTTTTTTAGACAATTTTTTAGAAGTCAGACTTTTTCACGTGACATTAACTGGTTGTCGACTGCTGATGTAGCATGTTACAGTCCGCTTAATGTAACAAACAAATGTATGTGGCCCGGGGGAAAAAAGAGCTTGAGAACCACTGCACTCACCAGGTCAGATGAGTAAAACGCGAGGCAGTCAAAGTAAAATCCTATCCTCTTACCCAAATCTTCAAGTAACTTCTCAACAAATCAAATTTATCAGTAAGTAATTTAAATGATTTTCTGATAAATTATTAGACCATTTTTATATTAGAATGCATCTCCAAATTAAAAATTAACCGTATTTCAGATTATTCATCGTATTAATAATTAAAATTTGTATATTTTTAAATCGAGGACTGGACATCGAACAAACCCGATTTTGCATTAATGAAGAAGTTTTACTATATACATGTGTATATTTATTTATTTGCAGAATATTTTTCAATGAGTCTCGAAGGACTTTATAATAGCATTTATCTATACGTATACGTGAGTTGTTTTATCAATAGACCTATATATTTCATTTAACTGGAACTAACTCCACATCTGTTTTTTTTCGTTTTTAACGGATTTTTTTATCACTATAATTTTAGTGCATGCAGGAAATAGGAATAACTAACTCTTAAACAGAATTAACTAACTTTTAAATGTTTAAAAGTTAGTTATTCCTATTTCCTGCATGCACTAAAATTATAGTGATAAAAAATCTGTTAAAAACAAAAAAATAGATGTGGAGTTTATTCCAGTTAAATCAAATGTACATATCACTTCTACCTTTGAATTATTAATTAGACCTATATATATTTATTATTCAGAAATCATGAAAACTTGAAAAAAATTCCAATCTAAATCATTCATGATTACAGTGCTTCTATATAGATTTATAACCAAACTAAAAATATTCATAAAGATCCATCTCCATATCAGTAGACAGTAACCCACATAACGTTTAAAATTACAATACAGTATATGAAAAATGAAAGTTGGTTTAATATAAAATTGTTACAAAAATAAAACGAAAATCATACAATACCTTAGTCTCCCTTTATATCTATCTCCACAGGGACAAGAAAACTGAAATACTGATTATTCTTATTTCTTTCTAACAACAATTATCTGGCAATGAGATCGTATAATCCAAGTTAAAACAAACAGGAAAAATAATATAAGTAGGCAAAAGTTTGAAGAAAAATAAAATGAGGAAAAAGTCTGGAAATATTGATTATAACAATTGCTGAATTTCTCCATTATCTAAAAAAATGATAAGCAATTCTAAGGAAATGCTTTAATCATTTGCTATATGAAATGCTTGCAATAAAATGAAATGCATTTTAATCATTTCATTTTATTAAAATATATTATAAATTGCTGAATTTATCAATAAAACAAAAATGGTAAAAGCTAGAGAAATTCAGCAACCTTGAAAAATATTACTATAGTCTATATTTTCTGATTTCGATTTATTGATTTTGTTTTTCTCCAACTTTTCCTTAATTCCGCGAACAGTACGTGTTATGTGATATTCGAAGGATAACTATGTAATATCTTATTATTTCATCATTCCTTCTTTGTTCAAATTGAATAATATAAAAAAATTATCTATTTATTATAGTATCGATAAATTTTAATTTTTTAAATAAATTTTACCATTTTTGTATTCCATTTTATATAATTTTTTAAATTATTTTTTTGTTTGCTTATTAAATGTAGGTCCTGCACCAGGAGAAATTTTATGTTTCTCCCAACTCGAAGGATCGCTCAATGCTAAAAAAGCGAGGATCTAAATATCGCAGAGCCTACCAATCGAGAAACTCGATTGGTAGGCTCTGCGATATTTAGATTGCCTATTTTCGCAAACGCACATTCAATTCTATAGTTAATTGACTTTATTTTGATGGCTAGATGTATCCCATCAAAACAAAGTCAATTAACTATAGAATTGAATGCACGTTTGCGAAAATATGCAACCTAAACATCGCAGAGCCTATAAATCGATCGTCTTAGCTTTTCTAGCATTGAGCCATTCTTCCAATATGGTTTCTCCAACATGGAATACGTAATATGAAATATGTGCGACGACACGTGGATAAGGACGTTAAGGCCCGATTACAGAAACAAGGTTTACGTTGCGGCCGGGGCTTAAGTCGCGGGTTTTAGAAAATTGAATTACAGAAATGAAGTTTATTTTAAGCCAAGGTCTAAACACTATGAAAAACCGGTATTTTAAGCGTCGAGATTGGTTTAACCTTCGGCGAAAAGTGGAACGTGCTTAATTTGTTCAACAAACAGAAGAAAAGTCGCCATTTTTTTGCTACTTCATCGTAGAAAATGGATAATTTACAAATTATAAATGTATGCAATGGTGTGAATAAACGCTATCAGTGGAGCAAAAAGGAACTAATAACAGTTAGGACATTGAAATATGGGACAAATCCATTAGAAATCTATTCCGATGACGAATTTCGAAATCGATATAGATTTTTCTAGGAAGGATTTCTTTAATAATTTGTTTTGACACAGAAAATAAATAATAATAATTATTATTATTATTTATTTTCAAAAAGCTTTATTCTTGAAAAGGAAAACTACAAAAGCATACCCCGGCACTAGGAATAGACTTAGGGTGCCAGGGTAGCTATCAAAATAAACAAAGATGTTAATTACATGAGTCGAAAAAATACATATCAGTAACTCATCTACAGCTTTTGAAAATATACCATATAAAAAGCCCAAAACCATCAAATTACAAATATTAAACTATAACATTTTTTTACAGGTAAATCCAGGAAATAGTTATATGGTGTGTTTCGTCTACAAGACCACCTGATCATCAAAATATCATATCAAATATCAAAATCCTTCCACCTTGTCAATGTTAAGCCTAATGTCGCATATCATTGTTTGTAAAAAATCTCTTTCAATAAATGGAGTTTTGGTTTTTTATACCGTAGTCTCTGAGTTGTAAGTAGCAGAGTTCATTCTCCCGTCCTTACTCATGTAAAATCCTATACTGCTATAGGCTTTCGGCTGTTTGTTTAGTATTATACACAATACTAAACTGGTGTCAGAACATCCTGATATTGTACCCCTCTGCAAGTCCTGAGGTTCCACAGATCAAAAAATATATACCAAATATAAATAACGAAATATGAATTTTTAAATATTATAAACCATCATGTACAGACTTGTAGCTTGTAAATATAATAAACTTTTATGCTGAATATCCCAAAAACAAAAAAATTGACAATTTTTGTGTAAGTTTGAATTTATGGAGGTCAAATATACAGAACTCCATAAATTCAAAAAATAGAGAATATCTGTTTTTCTTAATATATTGAATACATTAAAATTTTCATATAAAACTTGGTAAATAGAATAAAATAGCAGCAGTTTAAAAATTGATTATTTGAAAATTATATATGCTAATTACATTTGCATTATGAATTTTATATAAAATTTTATGCAATATACAGATTAATATGTTGGTAGTACTCATATTATTTTTACATTAGAAATATCCGATTTCCAGACTATTAAATTATTAGTAAAAAGTGTTCATTTCTATTAATGTTAAATTATACTACAAAATAATTAAATAATTTTATCATCATCAAAGTACATTAATTTTAAAAAAAGTAAATAAAAACTTAGTTTTAAAGTTATTTATTAACCTTTTCTTTTAATACTGAAATATCACCTCCACTATCTTCACTTATTTCCTGATCATTCGATTTCTTATCTTCAATATCTAAAAGATGTGCAGGACTATTGCCTTGATCTTTGTTGTCAAGTATCTCTCCTGAATTGCCATCTTTTAACAGGTTAATCTGTTTTATAAGATTAAACAATTAACTAAATATTTTATAGAATATAAAATTAAAATATAAATAAACTATAAGTTTAGAGTTAAGAACAAATTGGGAAGATCTTGAGATTGGGAAAAACAAAAGTCAATATACAGATATTCCTCTAATTATGAACATCTGATATAAAAACTTTTACACATACAAATACATCATTTTATTTTTAAATTTTATAAAAAAATCAAAAATTATATTGAATTTTAAAATTAAAATATTGAAATAATCTGATAATAAATACATTGGAAAACTACATAGTTATTTAGTATGTTATTATGATATTTCAAGATGAGGAATCTTTCATTAAAAATTCTATTATTATAAATGGATATTTATACAAATACTCCTTGACTTATGATGGAGTTCAATTCAAACTGTGTGCTTATAAATTGAAGTGGTTAGAAGTGAAAATGCCCAAAATTTATGGATTATCACTAGCAACATTTATTATTATACTCTACATTATTGTAATAAACTTAATAAACACAAAAATAAAAGAACTAGACACAAAATAGATGATTTCAATATATCAGACCATTGTTCATGGATCTGAACCCATGTGAATTGAATTGGCCAATTATAGAATTTACCAATGTCATCACTGTCATGAACAAAGACAATCTGTATATACAAAAATATAATACAGAATATGTATAGTTTGTTCAGCATTTCTGAGTTCAATAAGAGAGTAAAATTTGAATAAAAACCTTATCAAGTTACAAACAAAACTCACACACATTATGTTTGGTAATTAAAGGAATATTTGTAACATTAAAGAAAAATATAAGCCATACCAAATTAAGGCTTTATTTTTTGGAAATTTTATGTAAAAAATTAAAATATTAAAGGATTGAAAAATTAAAATTTTCATCTAACCTAATTTTCATCAAAACATTTTGAAATTTTTATAGTTTATTATGTTTCTTCATCTTTTCCTAACCATGTAAATAATTTTTATATTTTATTTTTTTGAGAAGTTTTTATTCCATATATGAGATTGAAAACAAGATTGTCTTATTCATTAATTAGCCATTCAACTAAATAACTTTCATTTTTAGATAACTGCAGGTTTT
The DNA here is from genome assembly GCA_000484575.1 of Olivierus martensii. Taxonomy (NCBI): domain Eukaryota; kingdom Metazoa; phylum Arthropoda; class Arachnida; order Scorpiones; family Buthidae; genus Olivierus; species Olivierus martensii. The sequence goes on from AYEL01070043.1 coordinate 19,921, forward strand.
ATGAATAAAAGAAGCCATGAATGAAGAAATTTGATCCATATTTTGAGGAAAAAAAATTTATATAAAATGAAACATTACATAAATTTTGATCAATGAAGTTTTATTATGTCAAAAGTAACAAATTTATCAAAATATTGTCATTATTATTAATAATTGATACTCACTGACTTGTTCTTCCTTCAATTGTATAATTTTTAGGTGAAATTTTTTATAAATTTTTAAATTTATTTCAAAAAATCTAACACACATGAAAAATGTGTCTTTTCATATATAAACATCTATAATATTCTTTACTTCGCTCTAATTGATCTTCATATGATTTGTTACAATACTATATGTGACAGCATAAAGTAGGCTTAACCTGAATTCTCTGGTAAGCAAGTGACTGCAATAAAACAATAAACATATCATGCCATTTAAGTAGCAGATCACTGTTTATATTTGGATTTTCTTATTTTTTGCCTAAATAATGGCAAAAATGAATTAAAACTGATTAAGAAATATTATTATATAATAATAATATAATATTTTTCAGTTTTAAGTATCTTATAGTTCACTGTATAAAAAATTCAATTTTTACTTAAAATTTCAAAAATAAAATTCAAAAAATTATTATAAAACCAGAATAATATTAATATCATAGACTAAAAATAAATAAGAAGGGATAAAATAATCTAAATTCTACTAATCGATCCATTTAAAACAACTTTCATAAAATGTAATTTAAAAAACTTCGGCAATTGAAAAATTTAGAAACCATCAAGGCTAGCATACTCAACTAATAACCAAAAAACAGATCTACAATTAATGTATATCAGGATTGAAATTTTAATATCCTGTTATTTATTCCATGCTATTGAAATCTATACATAGCAAAATGCCATTGATGTGTCAAGAGGTCAATGGATGCAAATGGGTTAATAGTAAATATGATTTTTAAATTAAAAAATTTTCAGTTTTCATTTAAATCAATATAATTTTATTATTATTATACTAAAAATAAAATTTAATTTGATAAAATTTTAAAACAAGTAAAATCTCCAACAAAAATTGAAATATTTTTATTAAATATACATTATAATCACATCTTGATATATCATCACAAATTTGAACAAAATTATTAATAATTAATATGAAAATTTTTCAAATTTTATATATAAATAATAGGAAACATAATTATGAAAGAATATAAAACAGCACTAATTGCAGTAGAAAAAAGATTTATTAATCTAAGTTCCGCTAGCACTTTCAGTTAACAAACATCATCAGGCAGAGTTCTGATACAAAGAATAAATAAAAAGAATGCTGGTTACTATGGTAACCTTTGAAATTCTATTAATACGAACTTTACCAAGTTCGAAAATAGAATAAGTTTAAAATGAGCTATGTGAGAAGTTTAACAACATAAATTAAGACAACATAAAGTTTAACATAAATTAAGACAACATAAAGTGTAGATGTGCAATAAAATATACAATAAAACTTGGTAAAGTTCGTATTAATAGAATTTCAAAGGTTACCATAGTAACCAGCATTCTTTTTATTTATTCTTTGTATCAGAACTCCGCCTGATGATGGTTGTTAACCGAAAGTGCTAACGGAACTTAGATTAATAAATCTTTTTTCTACTGCAATTAGTGCTGTTTTATATTCTTTCATAAGTATATTGGTTAAGCAGTATTTTGGACTCGAAAAAGGAAACATAATTTTTAGAATACCTGGATATTTACTACTATGCTTTTATGGATATTTTATTTTTTTAATTTTGTGTGTCAATCATACAGCCAAATCTGATAATATATAGTATTTATATAATATTAAACTTTATATGGTATTTTATGAAATTTTAATTTGCTTTTGATTTTAGAGATTTTTTTTATTTTTCTATCTTAAAAGAAAATATTGTACATAATAAATTTTATGTTATTTTTAAATCTCATTTATAAAAGTTTGCCTAATCATTTGAACAGTTTTTGATTGATGCAACCTTTCTTTCAAGCCTTTTCAATTACTATGTAAATAATTCATGTTCTCTTGCTCATCACCAATCATTTTGTTGTAAAATTTAAAATTTGTTTCTCTTGACATATGATAAAAAGTACTCTATTAAAAACTCATATGATGCTTTCAAAAAATAATATTCATCATTTATATGATTATTTAAACATGATTCTAAATACTTATTTTTATCACATATCAAGGATATGAATCTAACTCTTTATTAAAAGTCTTTACTCAACATCAAGTAGTGACAGATTAAATCTATAACTATTTAATCCATGGTTAATGGGCTTCTTCCACCAAGAAAAATAGTGGAACAGTAAAAAAACATTTATTTCATTATACATCAGAACAATAAATTTCACTATAGCTTTTTAACACTTCCTGTTTTTATCAATAGTCTAATATTCAGACAGCTCACGTAAGAGAAAAAAAATTTTTTATTAATTAAAACATTTTTGGCCTAACTTCAAGGCTATCATCAGTATACAAATTCTTACATAACATATTTTAAAACATAGTAATAAAGAACACGATTAGTTCTAAATTCTTTAGAACCGGTTTTCGTTTTCCGTTTTTTAAAATTCACAATGTTTTTTTTTAAAACACACACATAGTCTTTTCTAAAAAGAAATTCTGCTATCAATAAATTTCATTTTGATCAATTCAGATTGATTGAATAATCAGAAATTATATATATTTGGAAGTAATGATATTTTGACTTATAAAATATGACAATTATTATTTACTCTTTCTTATTAATATTTTTTTAGGGTGTCCAGATCTTTCTAAACCTGCTGTGTGCTATGACAGCATAAGTCATGCATAGCAGGAAAAAACAATAGAATTTTACAATTGCAACTTGGCCAGTCCTAACTAATTTATTGCAGTTGAGTTTAGAATTTTTATAAAAGGAGTATAACAAGTTTTTGATCACGGTTCCTAAATGTCCTTTGGTCAGAATTTCTTATATTAAAAGATTTTTACCAAAATTTATATTATTGAATATTTCTCAAAAAAATAGCTTTTTCTCCCTTTCTTTCTCTATATCGTAGATTACTGTGTTCATACTATTTGGATTATATGGTGAATTACCAAAACTTTTTGCAAAAATGAATTTTTTATAGGGTAAACTATAAATCTTAAAATTTAAAAATATTATAGATAATATCAAAACTGATTAATTCTATTAAAATAGACAGTATTTTTTATTAACTGTTGATTTTTTTCTTCATTTTCATTGTATTTTTGTCAAAAAAAACAAGAAAATACTAATATAAACAAAGATCCACCATAAAAAGGACATGACACTTTTATTGTTTTATTCTGTCACTCCTTTCCTGCATTTTTCCTGACAAGCCTACTACATTCTGGAAGTGTGGTATGAGGGAGAAATATGGGAATAAACCATTAGGGAGTCCAGTTAGTATAAAGTAAATAATACTATAGTTATTTATTTACAAGCAGAGACAATTTTTGCTCTTGATTTGTTTATAATAAGTTTTTGATATAAATTTGAAAATTTATAAAAATTAAATTAAAAATTATCAAAATAAATATATCAACAAATATAAATTATTAATGACAATATTTCAATAAATTTATGTAAATTTTAAGTAATTATATGACATATCTTAATTAATATTCATTAATCAAAATTTGCATAATAATTTTTTTTAATTGATTTTTTTGAAAATATGATCTGATTTTCTTCATTCATAGCTCATTTTATTCAGAGGACAAGCTGTTATCAAAAACAGCAATTAATTCATTGGATGGCTATATCTTCATATAAAAAAACTTTTTCTTCAATGATTTTTGACATGAAACAAAAATGTCTGAGAAAATAAAATTTGAAAAATTATCTCACTGGATTACAAAGAGGATGAAAAACATAATAAATTGTAAAAATATCAAAAAATTTCAATGAAAATTAAGCAAGATATCATGACTTAAATTTTTTGCATATTAATTAGGCTTAATTATTTAATTAGCCAGCTTATTAATACTATCTTTTTTAGCATTTTCAGAATGAAATGGATTAATCCATTAGAAAACACATTTACTTAATTTTAAAGAAATATTTAATTAATAAGATAATGCATACTTTAGTTTCAAGTACATGAATTTTTTCATCTTTTTCTTCCAATAACATTCGTAAATTCAATTCAAGATGTGCTTTAGCTTGTAGTTCCAATTGACATTGTTCACGTAATTCTGCCATTCTTCTTAAAGTTTTATCTTGAGTATCTGAAACTGCACGCTATAAAACAAAATTTACTTTATTAAAAACTAATTTTTTAAATATATAGGATTAAATATTAATTAAATTAAGATTTTTATACCTCTATTTTTTCTTTTTCTGAATGTAGATCTTTATAAGCTTTAATTGCCTTAAAAATTTAAAATTAATTAACAACTAAAAAATAAAAGTAAAATCCTATTTTAATACATGAACTTTATTAATTTATCTAATAATAATATAATGTTAAAATAATATAAATACTGTAGATATTCAAATACAAGTCCAGAAATTTGGATATTTTTAAATAAAAAAATATGGATCAAAAAATATGGAAGTAAATACATAAAAATTATATTTTTAGTTTTATACATTTATTTGAAAAATGAAAATTTAACCTATATTTCAAATACTGTATTGTTTATGATTTGTATTAACAAAAATAATCTATCATCATATGTCAAATTGACAAATACAGAATTCTAACAATAGATCAAAACTATGCTGTAAAAATTTACAATCACATCATTTTTATATCAAACACATGTATTCACAAATACGTCATCTTTATATGTCATCAGATTTCTATATGCAATGAGCTTTTTAGTTGTTAACTTATTATAAATGATTTTTTAAATATACCAGTTTTAGAAACAATTTCAAATAATTGCTTAATCATTTAAGTGATAATTAGTAATTTTATTTAATAAAATATGTTAATATGAATATTCCATTTACTATCAAAAATGGTTTTAGATTAGATAATTTTGATCCATTCACCCATTTCATTGTGTTGAAATACATAACATTTGACAATCAGTTATGCCTTCAAAGCATATTTTTCTGCCAAAATCCAGAATTGTGGATTAACTTATATTCAAGTATCTACAATAATTATATGTTTCATACTAATTATGCTTAATTTTTATAGGATTTTACATATCAGCTCTCTCCCAAATCAATATAAAATATTAATTTGGGAGAAAGTTAATATGTAAAATCTTTTTTCTTTTAAATATATAAGAAGTCTCCAATTTACAATGATGATTATAAGCAGAAATTCATATTTATGATGGTCAGTCACCAGTAATGGTTTTACAATATGATGACTTTATTAGACCACAATGTTTCTTCAGTTAGTTAAAGAAAATTAGAAATGACTCATACCAATTAATAATTCATAAAAATAATGAAAAAAATCAGATTTTATAAGGCATGCAGAAAATATAACATTACAGGTAGGCCTCGATTAGTGTGAGTTCAAATAATACGATTTCGATTAGTGCGACTTATAAAATTGATACCGTTTTTAATTTCGATTAGTGCGACTTATAAAATTGATACCATTTTTCAGTTAGTGTGAGTTTGAATAATGCGATATTCAATTAGTGCAACTTATAAAAATGATACCGTTTCGAGCAAATATTCGATTAATGCGAGTTGTAAGTATAGACCAGTCTTACTAACAAAGGTCTGTGATTAATGCGAATTGTAAGCATAGACCAGTCTTACTAACAAAGATCCGTCCCCTTTTAAATTAATGCGAGTTATAAGCATAGACCAGTCTTACTAACAAAGCTCTGTCTCCTTTTATTGTAAGCATAGACCAGTCTTACTAATAAGGGTCCGTCCCCTTTAATAATGTCAATTAACAAATTACCGTTAATTTTCAGTTAGTAAAACCGGACGATAGTAGTCCAAGAACAGTCACTTGGCTTTGAAGGGGTGAAACACCAGATCAATTAACAAATTACCGTTAATTTTCGGTTAGTAAAACCGGACGAGGACAGTCCAAGAACAGTCACTTGGCTTTGAAGGGGTGAAATATCAGAAAGATGATTAACAAATTACCGTTAATTTTCGGTTAGTAAAACTGGACGAGGAGCTGCCAAGAACGGTCACACGATTTTGAAGGGGTGAAACATCAGAAAGATGTCAAGTACAGTCACTTGGCTTTGAAGGGGGTGAAACATCAGAAAGATGGGTTTTTTTGCACATACAGTAGTAATTTATTAAGAACCATTGAATAAAAATTATACAGTATATAGTATAATAAAAACATTCAATTGGTTATGTATATTATATTATATATGTAAATTATAAATTACAAGCGCAGTAATAAAATGCAAATACTTTTATAAAGCTTTCTTTATTTTATGCTATTGTTTTACAATAATTTATAATTTTTGAATCCAGAAAAATTAGACTTTTCAAAATATCAGCGAATAATATAATAAATACAGTAAGGAAACAACTTTTCATAGGGTATAATAATTTATATCAGAATATTCCTGATTTATTAAAAATTATCATTAATTAATTATTTTAGTTTTATAAGACCCTTTAACCAAATCTTTTATTCTGAAAAGATCTATTTAATTTACTTTATTATAAATTTAGAGAAAGTTATCCTATAATCCAAAACATTAGGGGGTCTATGCTGAACTAATCGACAAGCTCTCGCTATCGGTAAGAATCGACAGTCACGTGATAAATGACGTACTTGTCTATTTGTTGGTAGCACGAATACCCTATACCAGGGGTGGGCAAAAGGCGGCCCGCGAAGGCATTTTATACGGCCCGCCGCATAAACTAGCGAATGACAGCGATTGTGAATAACGGTCGACGAAGATAACGTATACAGAACTGTGTGTGTGCAAATTGTGTTTAATTTGTGACTAGTGGCTACACACGATAGCGTGATTGAGAAGAACGAGCAGGTAAATCGGCTCAACCATTATTCCTGTCCCGTGTGATGGTGACAGGAATATATCTGTGCAAGAATCAATCTTGCTTGAACTTGTCATTTTATGTCAAAGTAGTTTTTATTAATTATCAATAGAGCAGCTAATATTATCATCAATAATTTCATTACATAATTACATAATAATAATAATTACGGCGCTGTCAGGTTAAATTCACCGTTAAGCACTTTTCAATTTTTATACGGCCCGCTTCCTCTTGGAGATTGTTTATCCGGCCCGTGACAGAAAATAATTGCCCACCCCTGGCCTGCCCTATACCGTCGACTTGTAAGAGTAGACATCAACCATCGACAATCGATCTCATGTTTTCTACAACTACGGAGCAGTTGAATACACATCTCGATTCTTAAATTTTAGCATAGCGGCTCGTTATTTTAGAAAGAAAATTCTTCTAAGAGAGGAACGACAATACAAAAATTAAAATTTATATTGAGAAGAGAGAAAAAATAAAAATAAAAAAAAAACAAAAAATATAACAAACATAATAATTGTAATGATACAATTACTTAAAATTTGATTCGAATGCTCCAGATACAGAAAAAAGTTAAAATACTGGATCTAAAGCCTCAGAATCTATTAAAAATTGAATAAATGCCTTAAACATTAATCGCTTAATGATAAAATAATGAAGATCACAAGGCCAGTTTTTTTTTTGTCAACAGATGACGCCACTTTCCACTCAGTAAGAGTACTAAGTGGATGCCTCAGAATCTATTAAAAATTGAATAAATGCCTTAAACATTAATCGGTTAATGATAAAATAATGAAGATCACAAGGCCAGTTTTTTTTGTCAACAGATGACGCCACTTTCCACTCAGTAA